>PVKM010007507.1:14082-34746 GCA_004027735.1 Carollia perspicillata | reverse complement strand
CTTGGAACCCTCCTCAACAGAGAGTGCCACAATGTAGCAAAGAGGATTGCCCCGCCCACGCGCATACCTAAGGCTCTACCTCTTATCACATAACAGGTGCACAGGGACAAAGAAATATGGCCCAAATGAAAGAACAGATCAAAACTCCAGAAAAAGAACTAAGCGATGAGGACATAGACAGCTTATCTGATGCATAGTTCAAAACATTGGTAGTCAGGATGCTCACAGAACTGATTGAGCTTGGTTGCAAAATGAAGGAAGAAATGAAGGCTACACAAAGTGAAATAAAGCAAAATCTACAGAGAACCAACAGTGAAGGGAAGGAAACCAGTACTCAAATCAATGATTTAGAACAAAAGGAGGAAATAAACATCCATCCAGAACAGAATGAAGAAACAAGAATGCAAAAAGATGAGGAGAAGTTTAGGAACCTATGGGACAATTTTAAGCATTCCAGCATCTGAATCATGGGGATGCCGGAAGGAGAGGAGGAAGAGCAAGATACTGAAAACTTATTTGAACAAATAATGAAGGAAAACTTCATTATTTTGGTGAAATCCATAGTAGATTTCCTTTTTATTTTGCTTTGCTTTTGCTTTGCTTTTCTCCCTTTATATGTTTCTCCCAAACATATAAGCTGAGCAATGTTTGACATCTTTCTAGATTTAATGAAACCAAATAGCTAGGTTACATATTTGAATGTATTTGTTTTCGTGACCTGTCTCATATTTCTTTGAGTAAAACAGAATATAAATAAATAACCAAGACAAATGCTGTTTTGATATTGAAGAAAAACATAAATAATTATTCTAGTTTGTACCAAATAAGAATGGACATGGGTCTATATCTTACATTCTTGTTTCTTTTTATTGCCTTTTAATTTCCAAAAGAAACCTTGAAGTTAAGTAGATATCTCTGAATTTCTGGTACATCCTTTAGCAATGTTTTCATGATCTTTAGTTTTCAGAACTTTGTTTTTAGTATGTATGGGTATGGATAAAGGTTTATTCTAATTGGGTTTTTCTCAGCTTTGTGAACCTGTAGGTTTATGTTTTTCACAAAATCTGGGAAATTTTCAGCCATTATTTCTTTGATTTTTTTTCAGCCCACATTCTTTCTTTACTTCTTCTGGGACTCAAATAAATGGCAGGTAGATCTTTTGTTGTTTTCATACATGTCTCTGAAGCTCTGTTCTCTCTCTCTTTTTTAAATCTATTTTCTCTGTGGCATTCAGATTCGGTAATGGGTTTTTAATTTTAGTCAATGTATTGTTCATTTCTAAAATTTCCACTAGTTTCTTCTTTTTTAAAAAATATTTTATTTACTTATTTTAGAGAGAGGGGAAGGGAAGGAGAAAGAGAGGGAGAGAAATGCTAATATGTGAGAGATACAGTGATAGGTTGCCACTCACACACCTGCAACTGGAGACCCGGCCCACAACCCAGGCATGTGCCCTGACTGGGAATTGAGCTGGTGACCTTTCAGTTTGCAGGCCAGTACTCAATCCCCTGAGCCACACAAGGCAGGGCCCATTACTTTCTTCTAGATATTTTCTATTTCTTTGCTGATACTTTCTATTTTTTCATTCATTTCAAGAATGTTCATAATTGCTTATTAAGCATTTTAAGTATATTTTATTGATTGTTCTCTTACAGTTGTCCCAATTTTCCCCCTTTGTCCTCTTTTACCTGGTAACCCCCTTCACTCCTTCACTCTAGCAATCTCCCCCACCTTAGTTTATGTTTATGAATTGTGCATATAAGTTCTTTGGCTTCTCCATTTCCTATACTGTTCATAACATCCCTCTGTCTATTTTGTACCTACCTACCAGTTATGCTTCTTGATCGTTGTACCTTTTCTTCCATTCTCTTCCTTCTCCCTCCCCGCAGATAACTCTCCACTTCTTTGATTCTGTTTCCATTCTAGCTGTTTGTTTAGTTTGTTTTTGTTTTGTTTTTTTAGATTCAGTTGTTGATAGTTGTGAGTTTGTTGTCCTTTTACTGTTCATAGTTTTAATCTTCTTTCTTAGGTAAGTCCCTTTAACATTTCATATAACATAGTCTTGGTGATGACAAATTCCTTTAGCTTTATCTTGCCTGAGAAGCACTTTATCTCCCCTTCATCTCTAGATAATAGCATTGCTAGATAGAATAATCTTGGTTGTAGGTCCTTGCTTTTCATTATTTTGAATACTTCTTGCTAGTTCCTTCTTGCCTGCAAAATCTCTTTTGAGAAAATTTTTTTCTTTTCTTTTGAGAAATCAGCTGAGAGTCATTTCTTTTGAGAAATCAGCTGAGAGTCTTATGCGAACTCCTTTGTAGGTAGTTCTCCCCTCTTCTCTTGCTGCTTTTAAGAGTTTCTCTTTATCTTTAACGTTTGCCAATTTAATTATGATATGTTTTGGTGTGATCCTCTTTGGGCCCAACTTGTTTGGGATTCTCTGAGCTTCCTGGATTTGTATGTCTATTTCCTTTGCCAAATAGGGAAGTTTTCTTTCATTATTTTTTCAAATATGTTTTCAGTTACTTGCTCTTCCTTTTCTCCTTCTGGCATCCCTATGATTCAGAGGTTGGCATGTTTGGAGATGTCCTAGAGTCGTCTTATTCTTTTCTCATTTTTAAAATTCTTATTTCTTCATTCTGTTCTGGTTGACTGTTTATTTCCTCTTTATGTTCCAATTTGTTGATTTGAACCCCAGGTTCCTTCCTTTCACTGTTGGTTCCCTGTGTACTTTTCTTTATTTGATAGAGTGTAGCCTTCATTTCTTCCCTATGCTTTTGCCATACTCAATGACTTCTCTGAGCATCCTTATCACCAGTGTTTTAAACTCTACATATGATAGATTCCTATTTTTGTTTCACTTGGTTCTTTTACTGGGGTTTTGTTCTGTTCTTTCATTTGAGCCATATTTCTTTATCTCCTCAATTTGGCAGCCTCCCTGTACTTGTTTCTGTGTGTTAGGTAGAGCTGGTTTGATTCCCTGTCTTGGCACACCTGTTACATTGTATGGGGCATAGACTTAAGTAATCACAAGGGCAAGGCAGCTTGCTTTAGTGCTTTGTAGCTTTGCATGTGGGGAGGGGTCATAGAGGAGGCAATGCCACTGCCTGACTACTGGAGGCTTGTTCGGCACTTGCCCTGCTTTCAGTCACTTATGTGACTAGTGCCCCTTCAGCTGTTGCCCTGGTGGTGATTCCCTAAGTGGGTGGGCTTGCGTTCCTTCTTGGACCCTGTGGAACCTTTAAATGGCCTCTCCTGAGAGACCAGCAGTTTCTTTAGGCACCCCAATCCCCACTGGTTTTTATAGCCAGGAGTTATGTGGCTTTATTTGCTTGGCACTAGAAACTTGGGCTGCATAGTCTGGCCTGGGGCTTGCTCCCCAAGTATCCCTAATGTGGGACTGCCTGTTCCACTGGCCACTACCACTGCTGCCTGGTTGCTGCTGCCTTACAACTCTCCCACCATGTCCTCTCTGCCCTGGTTCCCCATCTCCACCCCTCCTACCCGTGTGGATGAATGTCTTCTTTAAATTCTTGGTTGTCAGACTTCCATGTAGTTAGGTTATCTGGAAGTTCTGGTTTTTTTTTTTGTGTGTGCTTACTTGTAATCCTTCTTATGGTTCTGCAAGGAGGTGAAGTATGCCTGCCTATACCTCTATCTTGACTGGACATCTCCCAGGCAAAGCAGCTGCCCCCAGTTGTGGCTGACTGGGCACAATATCCACCTTAAGCATTTTTATGATAGCTGTTTTTGTAGATTTTTGGGGGTTTTCTATATACACAATCATGTCATTTAGAAATAAAGACTATTTTATTTCCTTTTTAATTCATAAGTTTCCTATTTCTTTTCCTTGCCATATTGCACTAAATAGTAATTACAGTACAATTTTCTGTAGAAGTTGTGAGAGAAGACACATTTGTCTCATTCCTGATCTCAGGGAGAAAGCATTTAATCTCTCACCATTAATTATAATGTTAGCTATAGTTTTTTTTTAGATAATCTTTATTTGGTTAAGAATGTTCCCTTCTGTTCCTAGTTTGTTGAGAGTTTTTAATCATGAGTGGATATTGAATATCATTGAAAGTTTTTTCTGTATCTAGAGATATGATAATTTGCTTTTTTCTTTTTAGTCCTTTAATCTGTTTTAATATTGATATTTGAATGTTGAACTACCCTTTTATTCCTGGTATGAACCTCACTTGTTCTTGATAAATGATTCTTTTCTTATACATGGCTATATTTGATTTGTTAATATTTTGTTAAGGATTTTTGGCATTTCTGTTTTTGTGAGATATTGCTCTGTAGTTTCCTTGTAGTAACAGAGTCTGTTTTTGATATTAGGATAGGAGTAACTTCATAAAATGAGTTGGGAAGTGTTCCTTCCTCTTCTATTTTCTGTGAGATATTGTATGGTATTGATATTGTTTCTTTTTGAAATGTTAGCTAGAATTTGCTGATGATACCATTGAGGCCAAGAGATGATTTTAGTCAATAGATATTGGGCTATATAAGTTATCACTTTCTCCTAGAATGATATTTGGTAGTTTGTGTCTTTCATCTAAGTTATTCAGTTTATGTTCATAGTGATGTTCATAGTATTCCCTTATTAACCTTTTAGTGTAATTGTCTATGAACTTCCTCTTTTATTTCTGCTATTGAAAATGTGTGTCTTCCTTTTTATTTTCTTGGTTAAGCTAGCTAAAGTTTTATTAATTTTATTGATCTTGTCAAAGAGCTAGCTTTTGCTTTTACTGAATTTTCTCTTTGACTTCAATTTTTTGACTTGTCTGTTATTTTATTGCTTTGTTCCTTTTACTTTCTTTGGGTTTAACTTCCTCCTCCTTTTCTAGTGTCCCAAATTCTATCTTTAAGTTATGGATTTTAGATATTCTATTTTTTCTAACATTTTCTTTTAATGCTATGCTATAAATTTTTCTCTTAACACTGACTTATCATCATCCCACACATGTTTTATACTTTTAAAGTAAAAAAGTGATGTGGTGTGATATTACATAACATAAAATTAATATTTTAATTATTTTTGAGTGTTCATTTCAGTAGCATTATGTACATTCACAATGTTGTGCAATCATTACTACTATCATTTTCCAGAACTTTTTCATCATCCTTCCACAGCCCCTGATAACCTATATTCCACATTCTGTCTCTATGAATTTGCCTTTTCTAGTACATCAAAAATGTGGAATTATATAATATTTGTTGTTTTGTGACTGGCTTTTTTCACTTAGCATGTTTCATCCATGTTGTAACACCACAAATTTTTATATATTTTATTTTGATTTTAGTTTAAAATGTTTAAAAATTTTCCTTGCAATGACTTGTTTTGACCCATGGGTTACTTAGAAGTGTATTGTTTAACTTAGATATATTTGGTAAATTTCCAAATATCTATTTTTTATTTCTTGTTTAATTTCATTATGATTTGACAGTGTACTTTTATGATTTCTATTCTTTTTAATGTGTTAAGTTTTGTTCTATGTCCAAGAATGTGGTCTATCTTGATGAATATTCCATGTGTACTTGGGAAGAATTTGTATCCTGCTCTTATTGGATGGAGTGTTCTATAAATGTCAGTTTGTTTGATTGTGCTGTCCAGATCATCTATGCTATTACTGATTTTCTTTCTGCTTATTCTATTCATTACTGAGAGAAGTGTTAAAGTCTCCAACTATAATTGTGGATTTTTGTGTTGTTTCTTTCAGATCTATCAATTTTTGACACTAGTTGTTAGGGTGTTTAGGAACTTTTCATTTATTTTGAAAATTTGATTTTTTGTAAATGAAGCATGATTAAACTAATGGAAAAATATTTTCTCTTAAACTAAAACTAGAAACACAGTGTCTTGAACTTGTAATTTCTTGGTCATTTTGGTGAACCATTTTGTTGTTTTAGCGAATCCCTCTAGTATTAAAAGGAATCTAGAAACTGCATGTCTAATGGAGTTGTCACATGCACAGTTGCCTTTCAAGGTCTTTATCATGTGGCCAAAGCTATAATTGGGACTAGTAGAGCCAGTTCAGTCATACAGATTTGCCGAACTAAGATTCATAAGTGTTCAAAGTTTCTAGTAACTGGTTTATATCCCAGAAAGGGGACACAGAAAGGGAGGCTTTCCTGGGGTCAGGGACATTGGAAAGGTGACACACACACATATATATATATATATATATAACCTTCTACTCATTGAAATCAGCAGTTGCAGACTATGAAGCACTCACTTCTAACTCATTAAATAGACAGTATGCCTTTTATAGCTATATGGTTGTCCTTGCCCTCAATTCTCCTGCAGTTTTGAGACTCAGAACAGGATCCAGAGTATAAGCTATACCTCCCTCCACCTGTGTTTTTCCAACAAGAATTGTTCATAGTGGGTCTTCAGGGCAGTGTCACTGGAGTTTGGAGGGGGAAACTATAGTGCTTTTGGAGAAAGAATATTTATTCTTCCATGCATTAATCATGATTATAAATTCTTTTCCACTTCCACATCAACAGGTTGAGTTGATTTCCCTTCCTTTTGAATCTGACCTCATCTACGACTCACTTTGACCAGTAGAATATAATATGTATAAGTGACACTATGCAACTTCCAAGACTGGGTATCAAGAGATCTGCACCTTCTGTTTTTGTGTACTCAGAAGGCTTCCTTTTATAACCTATCTGCCGTGTTATGAGAAGGCTAAGTTACATAGAGAGGCCATGTATAAGATGTTCTAGCTGACGATTCTGCCTGAGCTCTCAGCTAGTAGACAGCACCAACTGCTACCATGTGAGTGAGACACTTTAGATGTTTCAGTCTAATCAAACCTCCATATGCTTGCAGCTCCAGTAGACATTATGTGGATATGCAAGAAAGGATTAACCTTGCCCAAAGAAAGGTTTGAAACTTGCCCAGCTTCTGAGAGGTCGCCTTTAAGGCCTTGGAATGTACAGTCTGATAAGAGTGTCTTTGTTTACCTGGGTCCATAGGCAGTACCAGATACTTTTTGCTAATCATGTGATTTATGGTGGTAGCATTGGGCCATGTGCTGTTAGCTTGATTTCTGAAGGGGCCAGAGACAAAGGTTTGCCATGCAGGGAGAACAGCCATGCCTACATCACCAAGCCCAGATAAAATCTCTGTACACCAAGGCTCAGGATAGATTCTCTGGTGGACAATACTCTGTGCTTGTTGCTATATATCATTGCTTGGCAAATTAAGTTGTGTCTGCACAACTTCACTTTGAGTGGACCATTGGAAGCTCATGCCTGGTCTGTCCTGAAATCTGCCCTATATGCCTCTTTTTTTTTTGTTAATGATCACAAAAATATGTGATGAGAACTTTAAAAAAAGATTGTATTTATTTATTTTTAGAGAGAGAGGAATGGAGGGAGAAAGAGAGGGAGAAAAATATCAATGTGTGGTTACCTCTCATGTGGCCTCCAATGGGGACCTGCCTTCACCCCAGGCATGTGCCCTGACTGGGAATCAAACTGGCAACCCTTTGGTATGCAGCCCACTCTCAATCCGCTGAGCTACTCTGCCTCTTGATTTTAATCTGTATTATTTTACTGTAGTAAACTGTGACTGTGAGTGTAATAGCTTTTCTGAGTTCTGTGACTCCTTCTCATTGGAACTGAGAGTAGTCTTAGGGACCCCAAAGTGGCAATGGAAGAGAAGCACTGACCAGATAAACCTTGCAAAGCCACAGAATTATGACCAATAGTAAATGGTTGTTTTCTTAAGCAATGACATTTTGGGATGGTTTGTTATACAGCAATAGACAACCCAAATATCTGCCTTCTGTACTAGTTGATAATATTTTTGAGAACCAGGATAACTCTGTAATGTCCACCATGTTACCATAGCACCTTATAAAATGCAGGTATACACTAAACATTTGTTAAACTGTTAAATTGGAGTAGTAAGATACATCTTCTTGGACTGAGATAGACTAAGTGAGATAGAGGACTTACAGAGTAATTGTTGTTCTCATCTGTATATAAAGAAGGGAATCTTCACCCTTTTGTGTGAAATCTAAAGGTGATTGCAGTTTTTCAGGATTGCTGTGCTAGTAATGATTTGTTCCAACTTCTTTCAGGATAGTTTTACCATGGTATAAAGAATACTGCTTAGAATATAATGGTTGAAGCCCCACTCTAGCTGATGTGGCTCAGTGGATTGAGTACCAGCCTATGAATCAAAAGGTTGCCAGTTTGGTTCTCGGTCAGGGCACATGGCTGGGTTGTGGGCCAGGTCCCCAGTTGGGGTCATGAGAGAGGCAGTTGACTGAGTATCTCTTGCACATCAATGTTTCTCTCCTTCTCTTTCTCCCAACCTGCCCCTATCTCTAAAAATTAAAAAAAAAATGAAATCTTTACGAAATAACAGTTGAAGCCCCAGTTTTGGCTTGCTCATTGCTTTTATGCAATTGGAAAAGTCTATTTACCTTACCAAATTTCATCTTGAAGCAGAGATAATAATGACAACCTTACAGGATTGTTGTGAGGCTTTAGTGCATGCAGAAGTGCTTAAATAAATGTAAAGTGGTATGTAGGTATAAAGTATTATTTTGTGGAGACTTTGGATTTATGGTACTTGCTTACTTTTTATTATATTTAGCTCTTATAGCCCATCATCTGTCATAAATACTTTTACATGTGACTGGTATCTCAATAACACAGGGAATATGAAAATTTGTAAAATAACAATTTTTTACATTTTTTATTGTTATTCAAGTACAGTTGTCTCCATTTCCTCTCCATTGTCTCCTACCCCAGCCATTCCCACTTCCCACCCTTGGTTCTACCCCTCTTTGGTTTTTGTCCCTGTGTCCTTTATACATGTTCCTGAAAACCCTTCCCCCTCTTCACCCCATTATCCCCCTCCCACCTCCCCTCTGTTTACTTAAAAAGTAGATTTTCCTCTACTTTTCCTACATCACTTCCTTATCATCACAAAGTATTCCACTTGTTTTTTTTTTTCAATAAAAGAAATCGGGAAAAATATTCAGAAATTGTGACATGGAAACAGTTTCTTTTCTCTCAAGCATGTCATATCTCCTTACCTCATCCTTTCACCTGTCATATTAACATGTGTTTTAGTTCAATAAAGAGTAACTGCAAGGTATTGACAAGATACTATCTGTTATGCCCCAACCACCTTAGTGAACTCTGGGCTCTTCTTACTGAGTCAGTTTGGGTAGTGTCAGGTGGTGTTGCCCTTAGCACTTTGGAACTGGTCCACAGGCCTATGAAAACCACTTTTGGGTTCTTCAGGTTCATGCTTGCAGCTTGGAGAACAGACTCCAAAAGGTCTGCCAAAGCCTTTCTGTGAACCTTCATAAAGATGCTGTAATTTCCCAGGGTCTTCCTCAGTATGTTGCTTTCATGACATTTATAAAACATTGTTTATCTTCCTGGGTCTCATAAGGTGCTGGCTGCCTCCTGCACTTACATGAATCTTATCAACCTGAATAATTTCAAATATCTGCCAGTTTCTAACATAGTATAATGAAAGATCAGAGCTGGAAGGAGCTATATATATTGGAGCTCTGGCCTGGAAATTGGTTGTCATGACTTGACAAGAATCAAGGGCAAGGAGTAATGACCTCCAATAGAAGTATGTGAGCAGGTTATAAGAGTCCAGCAAAGAAGAGTTTGAACCAGAGCCTGATGACAGAGTGTTAATTTCCAGGGATGAAGAATATTGGAATGAAAGTCAGCCAAAGCAAGTTAATATGCCATCTGAGAAATCAGGATTGAAAGATATTTTGACAGCCTGGAAAAATTAGCCAAAACAAAAAAGAGGCAATTTACAGAAATGAATAAAAATTCTTCCCATAGATTCCAAAATCAACCACATAGACATATAAGGGAAACCAGGTTTAACAGAAATTCAGTAAAACACTTAGGTTTCAGCTGCCAAGAAGGTCAGAATAAATCAATCATATAACATTATTCTCTGCAATGTGTAGTCTCAGTATGCATGAATTAAGTCCAGAACAAAGGAGGTAACAGTATAACTTGTCCTCTGCTTGAATTATGATAAAGTGTATTCTGTTCTTTGTGCCATACTTTAAATTTTATGGATAAATAAGACTGTATTTAGAGAAGAAATGTAATATCATGACAGGTTTAGAAACCACATCACCTGAGAAATGATAAGTTAAACTCAGCTAGTTGCTAGGCAAGAGAAGATAGTTGGGGGAAATATCAGGTGTATTCAATAATTTGAGAGATTGTTATGTGAAAGGAGAATTAGGCCTATTTTTATAGGTCCTGAGGATAGAATTCTGACAACTGGATGGAAGCTATAATGGATAAATTAGGGCTCAGTGAAGGAGAGAACTCCACAGTGAAAGTTGTCTGTACATTAAAAGTGATATGGCATGAAAGGAGTACACTATTCATTGGGAAGGTGCTCAAAAGGAGGCTCAATGGCCACCAGCCAGGAACTCTGGTAAGTGGATTCTTATACTTAGGGGAAGTTGAACCAAATGATCTTCAAGATCCCTATCATCTCTCAAGTTTCATAATTGCCAGTATTAAAGGCACACGGACATTCAGAGACTTCCGTTGGCAACCTAACACTCTAGTTTGCCATATAATTTTGTAGTGGGTTGGCCAGAAAAATGGCCAGTAGATTCAGTGTCAGTATGGAATACCCCCATAACCTAGGCATAAGGTCCTGAACTTAACTGGACTATAAACTTCTTGAAGGCAGAGATAATACCTTATATGCTTATGAAGCAGTGCCTGGCACATAATAAGAGATGCTTGTCAAATGTTTGGAAAATGAGTGAATGAACAAATGAATGTTGGGCCTTATATTAGTCTCATAGTTCTACCAAAGCAAGTTACCACACATTTGGTGGCTTAAAACAATAAAATTTTGTTTTCACACAATTATGAAGGCCAGAAGTCTGAAATCAAGGCGTTGGCAAGGCTGTACTCTCTCAGAAGGTTCTAGGCAAAAATTTGTTCCTTGCCTTTTCCAGCTTCTGGTGGCTCCAGGCATTCCTTGTTTTGTGGCTGTATCACTATGATTTCTGCCTCTGTGTTCACATTGCTTTCTCCTCCTCTGTCTTCCTCTTCTGTGTGTCTCTTATAAGGATATTTGCCATTAGGTTTAGAGTCCACTTGGATAACCTATGATGAACTCATATCAAGAACCTTAATTTAATTACATCTGCAAACATCCATTTCCTAATAAGGTCACATTGATAGGTTTTGAGGGCTAGGACACAGACATATTATTTCAGGGACCACCACCCAAAACACCACACTTATTTTTTAAAGATTTTACTTATTTATTTTATACAGAAGGGAAAAGAAGGAGAAAGAGAAGGAGAGAAACATCGATGTGTGGTTGCCTCTTGCACGCCTGCTACTGGGGACCTGGCTCACAACCCAGGCATGCGCCCTGACTGGGAATCGAACCAGTGACCCTTTGATTTTCAGCCTGTCACTCAATCCACTGAGTTACACCAGCCAAAGCCCAAAGTTTTGTTAGACAACTGAGACATTTTTCTGTGAACAAGTTGGTTGAGAACTTGTTTAACAATCAAGGCATTTGAAAACTGAGGTTTTACTGTACTCACATTTGTAACAGAAGGCCCAGTTGGGGCTGATTCAGACTCAGAATGTGTCTGGGTATTAAGGAATTAGTGGACCAGTAGTTCCTCAAACATCTACTGGTATATGTTTATTTTGCTTGGATGAGATGGGCCTGTGAGATGCGTTCTTTGTGTCTGGAGAGAATGACTGGGAGATAAAGAGTTGGTTTAAGTTCTCCTAGAAGTAGACTCTAAGACCAAGATTTGAGTGCAATTAGTATTTTTGGAGGTAATACAAGGACATACTAATAAGAGAATGGGGAAGTGAGACAGGTGAGAAAAGAGCCACTAAATGATGTCTTATCAAAATAATTGCTGCTGTGGTTAACTGGAGTTTCATCCTATTGGGGAACTCTAGAAGCCAATGTAGAACACAAGCCTCAGAATTATCTATACAAATTCCTATCAGTTATTGGTTACAGACTGCACCCAAGACGTTTGCTACAAGCAAGCAAGGCAGGCTATACTAAATAAGGCTTCAGGCACAGTGATGCAGCTGTTGGCCATTGATAAAGCCTGAGGAGATATGGGCAGGACAAAGGCAGCATGTGATACAGGAGGAAAACAAGGTGTGCACTCAAGCTTTTTACTAGGCACAATGTCTGAAACCCATGAGGAGAAGGGCTTTTGACAGAAACTGAAGGTTTTCCCATGAGGCTCCATGTAATACTCAGGAAATTGATAGTGCTTCTTAGGGGCCAGGTGACAGAGCTGGAATGGGGGCCTTTCCCCCATGAATGCCTAGAACACATTGTGGCATATCAGAGTAAGGATTTAAAATGAACCAATTCTGGTCAAACACCTCATGATTCACAGCTTCGAGATGAAGCAAAACTCTTCTCCAGGCTTGGAAAATTGTGGTCTCCTAGAGAGCACTGGAAACAAGGGAGATGGTTAGGGAAGGCTGGTTTTGGCTTCCTGGGACTGGGGACTCCAAAAACAAGACCAAGGTGGAATAAGATTTTGTGAACACATGTAAAATTATTCTAGGAATTCTCATAAAGTAGTAGGGAGACTTTGGGGAGGAAGGCGTCCTGTGCAGATGAGGGAAATGAATCAGTGGAATTTGAGTTTCTCCTGTTTTCTACACAAACAAATTTGCAGCCTATGGAGATTCAGGTTACCCACAACTCCCTTTCCATTTCTTCCTCATAAGAGGCTATTGATGTTTACAGACCACCTATTATTTTTCTGAGCATTCTATATATCTTATCTTATTTATTCATTGCAATAAACCCAATGTATAGGTAAAGAAACTGAGTTTCAGCAAAGGTAAGTAATTTGCTTACTCTTTACAGCTAATAAATGAATGACCTGGTATTTGAGCCGTAACTTGACTCACTTAGGAAGCCATACCTTTTATATTATTTCCTTATGCTAGCTGGTAACATAAATAAACACATGTGTATGTGTGGATGCACACATATAAACAGTTTGAACCCAGAAATGGATTACAAGTTCATGATCTTGAGAAGCTGAAACCATGTGAGATGCTTCAGTTATGTAAGAGATTTTTAAAGGAACAACACCAACAGAATTTAAAGCACAAAAAATAAAGAACTGAAGATGAAGGGAGTAAATTCCATTATTATTCATTTACATGAAAAAAAATGAAAGAATGGCGCATCTTTGCTTTTTCTTTTAAGGTGAAAAATAGCTATTTACTTCATATTGCCACTTTTTACAGAGGGGTGGTTGAAATCTGGGTCTATATATCAAAGGCTAACTTCTCACTTTTTTGCCTGGGATATAGTTAAATTTCTTTTAGGCTAAAAACTACCTTTTCTATTATGGCTACCCAAATCATTCAGAAAATGATAACAGAGACCAAGTGCTAATATTGGGATCTTATTCAAGTGTTAAAAGCTCTGGTGGTGCCTCTCTGACTGCTGTTAAACCAATGAGAAAAGCTGATTATATTTTGAGGGTTGAGCCCATATGCTAGTACATGACACCATTGAGAAGAAGGGGGTAGAAAAAGAGAAATATAGTTTAGGGTGTGGGAGTGAAGAAACTGACACTCTCAAGTATCTGGAGTGAACAAAATCCAAGTGTAGTCAAGTAAGACATTTTTAAAGAGAGTGTTGGGATTCTATTTTCTCCTTGGTTTTGGCAAGCAAGAAGTCAAAGATGTAGATACATGGCTGAATAAATACACAGAGAAAATAGAAAACCAAGCCTCCTTTCATGATGTTAGTGGGTATCCTTAAGAAATGGAAACTAATTTTAATACTACTTTAAATGATCCATAGTTAATAATATAACAGATAACATTTACTAAGTACTTATTATATGTCTGGCAGTATGCTTTGTCATGCATCATTTCATTTTATTAAAGGGCACCTAGAAGTTAGCTTTATTTTTAGATGAGGAAACAGGGGCTTAGAGCGAGAATTTTTACTACCCAAGGTCTTGCAACTTCTAGGTGGTAGAGCTGGTATTTGAACTCAAGTTGTCAGAATTTAGAACTTGCTTTCCATTAACCAAGGAGGTAAAAGACCTGTGCTGGGAAAATTATAAATGCTGAAGAAATAAACTGAAGAAGGACAAATAAATGGAAGCATGTTCCATGCTCAAGAATAGGAAGAATTAACATTGTTAAAATGTCCATACTACCCAAAGCAATCTATGGATCCAACACCATTCCTATCAAAATACAAATTGTGTATTTCGAAGAACTAGAACAAATGTTCAAAAATTTGTATGGAATCATGAAAGACCCAAAATAGTCACAACAATCTTGAGAAAGAAGAAGAAAGTTGGAGAAATATTGATATCAAACTATATTACAAGGCCACAGTAATCAAAACAACATGGTACTGGCATAAAAAACATATATAAATTAATGGAACAGAATAAAAAGCACAGAAATAAACCCACATTTATATGGTCAATTAATATTTGACAAAGGAGGCAAGAACATGCAATGGGATAAAGACAATCGATTCAATAAATGGTGTTGGAAAAATTGGACAGATATATGCAAAAAATGAAACTAGGCCACCTTTTTATATCATATACAAGAATGAACTCAAAATAGATTAAAGGCTTAAATGGAAGACTCGATTCCATAAAAATAATAGAAGAAAACATAAACAGTAAAGTTAGGACATTGTTTTAGCAATAATTTTTTCTGATACATCTCCTCAGGCAATGGAAACAAAGGGAAAAAATCAATACGTGGGACTACATCAAACTAAAACATTTTTGCACAGCAAAGGAAACCATCATCAAAACAAAAAGGGAACTTACTGTATGGGAGAACATATTTGCCACTGATAACATTGGACAAGGTTTTAATATCCAAAATATATAAAGAACTCATATCACTCAACATGAAGAAAACAAACAGCCCAATTAAAAAGTGGGCAAAGGATCTGAGTAGACACTTCTCCAAAGAGGACATACATCTGGCCCATAGACATATGAAAATATGCTCAATGTCACTAATTATCACAGAGATGCAAGTTAAAACCACAATGAGATATCACCTTACACCTGTCAGAATAACTATCATCAATAAATCAACATGCAAGTGTTGGTGAGGGTGTGGACAAAATGGAACCCTCATGCACTGTTGGTGGGAGTGCAAATTGGTATGCCACTGTAGAAAACAGTATGGAGGTTCCTCAAAAAATTAAAAATGAAACTGTCTTATGACCCAGTGATTCCAGTTCTGGGAATATATTCGAAGAAACCCAAACACTAATTTGAAAGAATGTATGTAGCCCTATATTCATTGCAGCATTATTGACAATAGCCAAGATTTGTAAGCAACACAGATCAGTAGACAAGTGGATAAAAAAAGTGGTTGTACATATACAAGGTCTGTCCAGAAAAAGTCCAGCCATTGTTAATATAATGAGAATGGTTTGTGTGACATTGATGTAACCTGGCAGCCAAGAGAATGGACTGGAATGTGCATGTGTGAACAATGACAACTTCACTGTACTAGTCAGTAGGGGGTAGAAACTGTTGAGTGAGTATTGTACTGTGTGACTGTTACATTCAAAATGAGTGAGTAGAACAATGAATCTGCATCCAATTTTACATTAAGCTTGGACATTCTTCCACAGAAACTATTTGGATGATTCAGAAGGTCACAGCTATGGGCAACTGGTGATTGGCAGATTTATCATGACAATGCACTTGCTCATGCATTATATCTTGCTCAGAGTTTTCTGGTGACACATCAAATTACCCAGGTGACTCAGCCCCATTACAGCCCAGATTTGGCACCCAGCAAATTCTGGCTTTTCCCAAAACTAAAATTACCTTCGAAAGGGAAGAGATTTCAGACTGTTGATGAGATTCAGAAAAATATGATGGGGCAGCTGATAGCAATTGAAAGAACTGTGGTGATGTCCCAAGGTACCTACTTTGAAAGGGACTGAGGTGTCATTGTCCTATATACAATGTTTCTTGTATCTTGTATCTTCTTTAATAAATGTCTTTATTTTTCATAGTACATGTCTGGATACTTTCTGGAAAGACATTCATACACACACACACACACAATAGAATAGTATTCATTAAAAAGAATTAAATCTTACTATTTGTGACAGCATGGATGGACATAGAGGGCATTATGCTAAATGAAATAAATCAGTCAGAGAAAGACAAATATAAGATTTTACTTATATGTGGAATCTAAAGAACAATATAAACAGCATACTAAACAGAAACAAACTCATAGTTACAGATGGTTGCTGGAGAGGAGGGTAGTTTGGGGACAGAATGAAAAAGGTGAAGAGATTGAGAAGTACAGATTGGTAGTTACAAAATACTCATAGGGATGTAAAGAACAGCATAGGAAAGATAGTCAATAATATTTTATTAACTATGTGGTGCCAGTTGGATACTGGAAACATGAGGGAGAACACTGTAAAAGTACATGATTGTCTAACCACTATACTGTACATCTGAAACTAATACAAAATAATATTAAATATAAACTATAATTGAAAAATTAAAAATAAATATTGCTTTCCAAGATGAATATGTTAGTGAATAAAGAAAAAAGTTTGAGTTTAAAACTTTCCTATTTTTCTTATCCTATGACATATGACCTTGGGAAATTGTCTTACTGCTTCCCTGTCTGCTAAAATAGTACCATGGTTCTGGTCATAAAATTTTTTCTCCAAGTGTATGGTTGCATAAATAATTTTTTGATGGACTGTTTCTTGTTGGTACTTATCACCCTTTTGACCAAATTTTTGAAGTATTTATTCCATCAATGCCTTACTCCTGGGTTTTAAATGCAATGATGTCAAGGCTATGTCTGTTTTGCCCATTTCTGTATTCACAGTATCAGCATAATTAGTTAGTGTGCAGAGTAGGCATTGGACATTTTTTGTTGATTAAATGAACTGCGCTTTCCTCTATTTATCTCTGTCAATAAGAAAAAAACCTCAGGAGATGCTGAGGAACGTAATATATTTTTAACTGATTGGTTTCTAAAACAATGGTGCCCTGTCCTGATAGTTCTTTACACTTTTAACGTTTAATTATTCAGGAAGCAGTATTTATTAACTGCCTTACTTTAGGAAGAATATCAACTCTTAGATGTGAATTATATTTTCATATTCATAGGGTTCAGAAATGTGCCTTTTGAAGCATTCATGGGGGTGGTATTTTAGATGTACTTTTAAAACGCTGCACTCAAACGAACTCACTTTAGTTTTAATTTTGGCTGACAAGCTTTTCCTAGGTGCCGCTAAGATTCTAACAAATCTACACTTCCAGTAATATATGTATATAATAGGGTTCCATATGAAGATAAGCCTTTGTGTGCCCCTTCCTTTCCCTTGGAACCTTAGGAAAGGAACCTATGTTTTAACTTCCCATATTCTGCAGTTGTGTGACCCATAAAATGTTTTACTGACATTCACTCATAGTATATAGGATGAGTTTTCTATAGTGCTTAGTACAGTACCAGGTACAAAGTAGGCACTCAGTAAATGCTGGTTGGCTGACTAGCTGAATGAATGAATGCATGAAGGTACATTTTGAATCAACTTGGTATGGTTTGAACAGACAGAGATACTTCCGTTCTGGCTATAAATGATTAAAATTCTCACATGCATCCATTTTTGGGCTAAAGCTTTGTAAGGCATTTAAAATGCAAATATATTGAAAGTGTTCCTAATTTATTACCTTGATTTAGTATTCCAGATTTAGAGCCTTCAAATTCTAGATAAAAAGGAAGAGTCTAGAAGATGGGATGCAGAACAGATCCATTCTGATAATGAGTAGGGTATGTGGGAAGGTGTACAGAAGCTATGTGCAGAATAGGAAGTCAACAGGAGGGAGGGTGGCATAAAAATATTGCAGATCGATCAGATAAGGGGGCTAATGGAGGCATAAAAAGTCATATTCTGGCTTCCCATTCATAACCTGGGTCCACTCAGATTGTCATGTGTGGCCAGCAGAGCTTGATGGAAACCTGAAGAGACAGCCTATCTATGCCTTGAGCAAATATTTCTGACTCAGTGAGAGTGTCATTTATATGTCTGTAGTAAATGTTGGATTAAACACTTGAAAACTACAGCTATCTAGGGCTTCCCAGAGTCAGCTGAACATCGGCAGTGTTAGCCAGCCTCCAAAATGGACTGCGATCATCCTCTCCTCTTGATATTTATTTCTTTTTGTAGACTCCCCCTACACTGAATGGGTCATTGCAAAATGATGGCATGTGACCTTTGAAGTTAGATTATAAAAGACAATGTAGCTGCCTCTTAAGTCTGCCTCTTGAACAACTTGTTCTAGAGGAAGTGAGCAACCATTTCATGAGAGCACACATGTAGCCTTGAGGACATGGCTATGTAGAGGAACCAAGACCTCCTACCATCAGCCAGAACCAACTTACAAGACATGTGAGTAATACTCCTTAGAAGTGGATGCTCCAGCCTCAAATTTGAGATGACTGTAGCTCTGGATGACTTCTTCAGTGTAATTTCATAATAAACCTTGAGCTAGGACTACCTAGCCAAACTCTCCCCAGATTCTTTTTTTTTTTTAAAGATTTCATTCATCCATTTTCAAAGAGAGGGGAAGGAAAGGAGAAAGAGAGGGAGAGAGACATCAATGTTTGGTTGCCTCTCATGCCCCGCTGACTGGGGACCTGACTCACAACCCAGGCATGTGCCCTGACTGGGAATTGAACCCATGTCCCTTTGGTTCACAGGCCCACATTCAATCCACTGAACCACACCAGCCAAGGCCCCAGATTCTTGACATACAAAAACTGTGTAAGATAATAAATGTGTATTGTCCTCAGTCACTAAGTTTGGAGTAATTTTTTTTACAGAGCATTAGAGACTAATACATTTTCTTTGTCTTGTATCTGTGATTATAATGGTTATTATATTTACTATTTTGTCAGATTTTAAGTTTTCTACATCTCTTTAAAGGTGGCGATTCTTTTTTTTAGCTTCATTGAAAGACATGAGAATACGGACATAAAAAGCAAGGATTCAGGGTCAGACAGACATAAATTTGAGTACTAGTTGGGTGACCTGTGTGATTTAGATCAAGTTACTTCATCTAACACATACATATCTTATGAAAATTATAGCAGTAAATGCATTACAAGTGCTTAGGATAATGCATAGCTTATAGTAAGAACTCAATAGCCTCAGCCAGTGTGGCTCAGTGGTTGAGTGCTGGCCTCTGAATCAAAGGGTCACTGATTTGATCCTCAGTCTAGGGCACAAGCCTGGGTTGTGGGCCAGGTAGGGGGCACGTGAGAGGCAACCACACATTGATGTTTCTCTCCCTCTTTTTCTTCCTCCCCCTTCTCTAAAAGTAAATAAATAAAATCTTTTAAAAATCTACCAAGTATTCTTTTAAAAATTATTTTTTGCTTTTGGCTTTTGATATAAATTTAAGGATAATATCAATTTCTGAGAGAGAGAGAGAGAAAGAGAGCAAGAGAGAGAGAGAATGCTGGAATTTTGATGGGAATTGCACTGAATCTACTGATCAATTTTGGAAGAATCACCTTTTAAAAATATGGATTCTTCCAATCCACGAGCATAGAATGTCTCTCCATTTATTTAGATTTTCTTTAATTTCCCTCAACAATGCTTTATAATTTTTAGTACACTTGTCTTGCAATTGTTTTGTTAAATTTATTCCTAATTTTTAATTCTATTTGATGACATTATGAATTAAATTGTTTTCTTAATTTTACTTTTAGATCATTTAATCTGTATGTAGTTATATATAATTGATTTAAATATATTGGTATTATATAATACAACCTTGCTGAAATTAAAAAAAATTCAGTTCTAATAATGTTTTAGAAATTCCTTGGGAATTTATTTATATAGGTTTATGTTTCTATGGTCAATTAATATTTGACAAAGGGGGCAGAAGCATAAAATGGAGTAAAAATATCCTCTTCAACAAACGGTGTTAGGAGATCTGGACGGCTACATGCAAAAAAAATGACACTCAATCACCAACTTACACAATACACAAAAATAAATTCATGGTGGATAAAAGACTTAAATATAAGTTGTGATACCATGAAAGTCCTGGAGGAAAACATAGGCAGGAAAACCTCAGATATTCTATGCAGCAATATTTTCACTAACATGTCCCCTAAAACTAGGGATATAAAGGAAAGAATAAACAAACCTATGCACCCCAATGTTCATAGCATCACAATTTGCAATAGCCAAGTACTGGAAGTAACCTATGTGCCCATCAGTAAATGAATGGATCCAAAAATTATGGTACATTTACACAATGTAATACTATGCAGCAGAAAGAAAGAAGAAGCTCCTACCCTTTGCAAGAGCATTGATGGAAGTAGAAAGCATTATGCTAAGTGAAATAAGCCAGGCAGTGAAAGTCAAATAGCATATGATCTCACCTTTAAGTGGAACTTAATCAACAAAACAAACAAGCAAGCAAAATGTAACCAGAGACATTGAAATTAAGAACAAATGGACAGCAACCATAGGGAAGGTCAAAGAGGATAACGGGGGGGGGGGGAAGGGTTAGGAAGGGTTTTCAGGGACAACTATAAAGGACACATGGA
>PVKM010007507.1:0-13982 GCA_004027735.1 Carollia perspicillata | reverse complement strand
AACACATTCCATCTTTCAGCATGAAATATGATAGTTGTAGGGTTTTCATAAATGCCCTTTCTCACCTTGAGGATGTTTCTCCTATTTCAAGTTTGTTGAAAGTTTTTTTTTTTTAAATCATGAATGGGTATTGGATTTTGTGAAATACCTGTCCTGTGTCTATTGAAATTATCATGTGGTATTTGGTATTTATTATCTTAATATAGTTTGTTATGTTAGTTGGTTTTTGGCTTTAAACCAACCTTGCATTCTTGGGATAACTCTTACTTGGTTGTGGTGTATCATTCTTTTTATATTTAATTAGATTTGGTTTGCTAATATTTTATTGAGGATTATAGTGTCTATATTCATGGGGGATGTTGGTTTGTAATTTTCTTTGCTTGTGATGTCTTTGTCTGGCTTTGGTGTCATGGTAATACTACATAGAATGAGTTGGGAATTATTCCTTTCTCCTCTATTTTCTGAAAGAGTTTGTGTGGAATTGGCATTATGTCACCTTCAAATGTTTTATAGAATTTACCATTATATCCTTTGTTTTGCTTTGTGGAAAGATTTAGAATTAGTAATTCTATTTTTTTTTTTTTGCTTGTTATATGTCTCTGATAATTCTTTTATGTTCTGCAATGTCAGTGGTAATATCTCCTCTTTTTAATCTTGTTTTTGTTTATCTCTGCCCACTTTTTTTAAAAAAGTGTATCCAGCTAAAGGTTTATCATTTTTGTTGACCTTTTCAAATAATTAACATTGGTTTAGTTGATTTTTAAGTGATTTTCTGTTTTATATTTCATTGAATTGTACTCTGTTATTTTCTTCTTTTTGTTTATCTTGCATTTAATTAGCTCTTCTTTTTAGAAAGATTTTATTTATTTATTGTTAGAGAGAGGACAAGGGAGGGAGAAAGAGAGGAAGAGAAACATCAATCACTTGCCTTTTGCATTTGCCCTGATTGGGGACTGAACTTGCAACCCAGACATGTGCCCTGACCAGGAATCAAACCAGTGAACTTTTACCTTGCAGGAAGACACCCAACCAACTGAGGCACACTGGTTAGGGCAATTACCTCTTGTTTTCTGGGTATTCATAAGGTTAAAGCTTCCTATATTGATTCAAGATGCTTCTTCTTTTCTAACATAACTGTTTATGAATATTAATTCCCCTGTTAGCATTGCTTTCGCTACATCCCATATATTTTTATATGATGTGGATTTATTTTCATTCAGCTCAAAAATAGTTTCTCTTATTTCTTCTTTGACCCATGGTTAATTTAGAAAAGTGATATTGAATTAGCAAATATTTGGATCTCACAAATTTTGTTTTATATTTCTAATTTAATTCCATTGTTTCAGAGAATATATACTTCAAAGTATTCTAATTATTTTCAATTTGATGGTGCTAGTTGTATTGTTTAGAACATGGTTTATCCTGCAGGAAGTTCTATGTGTACTTGAAAAGAATGCATATTATACTGTTTAGTGGAACATTCTAGAGACGTCATTTACATCAAGTTACTTGATAATGTTATAGGTATAATGTCCTTGCTGATTTTCTGACCAGTTGTTCTTTCAATTTATGAGAGTTAGGTATTTACGTTTTCAAATTTATTGTAGAATTGTATATTTTTCCAAGTGTATATATGTGGGTAGGCATAATTATGTTTCCCCAAAGATGTCCAAGTCATAATTTCCAGAATCCGTGAATATGTTGTGTTATAAGGCAAAAGAGAATTAAGGTTGCAGATGGAATTAAGATTGCAAATCAACTGACTTTTACAATATCTGAAGTAGTTCTTAGGCTAAAATGAATCATCATCCCTTCCTGCCCACAAAATCATACAACCAACAACAAATTAGAAAACCATGTGCTGTCCTTATAGATTAAGGGAACAAAATCCAGTATCTTATTCATTATGTCAAGCAGCAACAAATTTGAGCTTTTCTTCAGCCATTGAGCAAACTAGTATGACATTGAGCAAACTACTTAATTTCACTGAGCTTCAATATTGCATCTTTAAAATATTTTGTACCTATAGCAGTGTAATATATACTAAATACTTGAGCTTCTCAAATAGATGTTGTGAGATAGAGAGAAAATAATCTAAAACTCATGCAGAGAGAAGTGGTGTGTTTGAAAACATTCACTGCCTGGACACTGGGAGGCAGCAACTCTTTTTCACAAAAATGCCATGGGTAAAACAGAAAAGCTTGAGATTGCTTTTATCTCACAACAGATGACATTTGCATCCAATTCTGGTTTTACTGCACATTCTGTACATTTTGTTCTGAGAGGGAACTGTCTCACCCAGGCTTCTGAAAAATCTTTTTGCTGCTATGGTGAAGCAAAAACTCCTCCCCCATCCACATCTCTCCATCATTTGACTTGGGAAATTTAAGAAGATAATATCTCAGCTTTGTTTCTGTGACTTTAATATAGAAAGTGAGGCCCCAAAAGATCCAACTATCATCTCCTTTTCTGAAACCCATCTTTGTATTCTTAATTTGGACTTTCCACTGTCAGCCTGCTCTCCAGCATTTTCCCCACCTCATCTGATCCCTGCTAACACACACCAACCCACACAATTTACACCCACACAATGACTCCAACATAAAGTGTAGGCTTATAAAACAACAGACTTTTTAAAAACCAAAAATTCAGATATCAAGACGATCTCTAGTTATATAAATTGCAGGGTTTAACACAAAAGAAAAATGTGTGGCCTCTCATTCAAAAGGCAGGAGCAAAGTACCATTGAATGAACTAAGATATAAAACTGTGTCCTTTCTTTCATGGTATCTCTCTCCTCTCCCTGCCTTGACTTGTCATGATGTTGTTTATTTGCTACTTACTGTGGTTCAAAATAAAGAAACATTAGATATTTAAATTATTAGCACAAGTTTTACCATTCATCTCTATATTGTCCAATGTTACCTTTAAATGGAAATCTAAGAGTATTTGACTTGTATGCAGAATCACCAAAATTACACAATTAGTATTTTGTAGCTCATGCATACATGTGCATATCATTATCAGAAAAATAGAAACATTACACAAAATGAAGATAAATATTTTTATATTTCAGTTCTTGATATATGTTCACATTCCACTAATACTCTACTTTGGCTCACTGATGAGTAAGAAAAAAACTGAAAGGAATATGGGTTGTCCTTTCTTTCCCTTCTGTGTTATCATTTTTAGAATAAGTGGTTGGCTAATATGGAAAATAATAAGAATAACAAAGGATATAACAGGGTCTCTTGGTTGCTTATATTCCTTAGAACACAATTTCCATCTTAGCAAGTTCTAGTTCAAATGACTTCTGGGAGCTTTTAATACCCCTACTTACTCAGCCATAGATCTAACACATCTTTACTCACTTTAAGTGTCACTGAACTCTTGATGCATCATGGATCCACTGGAATTCAGTGCTTGTGAGATGTCATTGTGGAGAGCAGGACCAATAAAATGGCATTGGTCCAGTCAAGATAGCATGAAGTATATAAAACAAATTGGAGTCACTCATGTCAACCAAGATGGCTGCCAGTCAGCCATGACACTTTGGTTCAAGAAGGAAACTACCTAAGTCATGCTAGACACATCTGGCAAGGAAATACACCTAAGATATTTGCACATGTGATCAGAACAGCTATATCTGTAGAGCTGGACCACCCATAGATAGGCTCCTGGGAAAATTCCCCACTTGCCATCAGGGGTGCCAAGACACTTATCAAGAGACCCAGAAGGGTGGAGTGCAGCACTTTCAAGGTATAACTGAGGCAGGCTCTGGACCACTACTGAGACAGCTGTGCTCCAGTGCTGTTCCATGTCATGCTGGTCTCTCTTGGCATAGGCCGTCAGAGGCTCTACCCTACCGGACTGAGAACTTGTCTGCCCTGGCGCCCACTTGGCTCTGGAAATCCTTCTTTGCAAGACACTGACAACTCCCTTGCTCACTCTACTGTCTCCTGGACATGCAGACTGAGACTCTGGGACTTGGGTTCATTATCCTCCATTGATTTCTGTGTGTGTGTTATGTTTATCTTAAATTGTTAGAGTGTGAGTAGGATATTAATGTATGTTGATGTTCTACTTTGAGTCAATATGCATTCAATAAAAACTGAGTGAATGGCATGGTTACCTTGTGTGACTCTTGTCTATTCCTGTGCCAGGTTTCTCAGTAGGCAGCCAGCCAAGAAGTTGCCTTGCTGACTTATAGGAAAGACTATATTGTGAACATATGCTAAAAAATAGTCATGAATGTTATGTGTGAATGGGGCAACAAGGAACAGTGGACGCGTACATTGTCCATATATTTTTGCTCACACTCATGTTCCATTATTCTATCAGATTTCCTTTAAAAAACACCATGATGATTGTTTCCTTTATTCTATTAAAATAGTAAAGATACATTTTTTAAAAGAAGAATTTCAAGACCATGAGAGCATAACATTAAACCAAGCACAAGATCCTTCTGAATGTGGGGCCCTGTAGGCACAGGTCACACACCCATAAACTTTGCCTCAAAGCAAATTTTTCCTTCAGCTTTCTCCCCTTTAGCAAGCATGTCAGCTTTGTTATTATTTCCTTTCTGAATCATTTTTCATAGTAGTTCATACATGCATGTTTGTATTATCACTGTCAGTTGGCATGTAAAGGGACAGGTGTTCAAGCAGGATTGTTCTTTATCCTCACTTATCTCCATCAACTGCATCCAGTCTGGATAATTTTGGAGGCTTTCTGGAAAAGAATATTGTAGCCTTTTCTCTGTGTTTTTTAAAAAAGATTTTATTTATTTATTTTAGAGAGGGGAAGGTTGGGAGAAAGAGAGGGAGAGAAACATGAATGTGAGGTTGCCTCTCATGTGCCCCTTGTTGGGGACCTGGCCTGCAACCCAGGCATGTGCCTTGCCTGGGAATCAAACCAGCAACCCTTTGGTTCACAGGCTAGCATCCAATCCACTGAGTAACACCATCCAGGGCTACCCCAGCCTTTTATAACTCCCATAAAGTTACATTGATGGGTTTAAAGGATGCTGAAAGTAACCTGAGGGCTTTGGCCTCCATGTCACTCGTATACTTTTTCTTGCATTCAATTATTATTTATTATATTTTAATAACAGCTTTCTTGAGATATAATTCATGTACCATACAATTTATTCCTTTAGAGTGTACAGTTTTTCAGTATATTGACAAAGTTGTACAATCATTGCTACTGTCTAATTCCAGAACATTTTCATCACCCCTCAAAAGGAAACCCATATCCTTCAGTAGCCATTTCTCATTTCTTCTTTTACTTGGGCTCTGAAAACCACTAATTTTTTTTGAGTGCTGATTTCATTTTCTTAAAACAATCCCAGTATAAAAATCACACCATAGGTAGGATCATTGTGAGAAGAAAAATGCCATGAAACATAAAATACGTAAGTGTCTAAATATAAACAATTTCTCTAATTGTTTTTTAACTTTAAAAATTTCTTTCTATCTTTTATTTTTTATTGTTGTTCAAATACAGCTTTCTGCCTTTTCCTCCCACCCCAGCCCAACACCCCAGCCCTCCCCACTTCCCTCCCCTGTTTCCAACCCCCCCTGTTTTTGTCCATGTGTCCTTTATAGTTGTTCCTGCAAACCCTTCACCCTTTTCCCCTGTAATCCCCCCTCTCTCCCCTCTGGTCACTGTCAGCCTATTCTCAGTTTCAGTGTCTTTGGTGATATTTTGCTTGTTTGTTTGTTTTGTTGATCAGGTTCCATTAAAGGTGAAATGATATGGTATTTGTCTTTCACTGCCTGGCTTATTTCACTCATCATAATGCTTTCCAATTCCATCCATGCTGTGGCAAAGGGTAGGAGCTCCTTCTTTCTTTCTGCTGCATAGAATTCCTTTGTGTAAATGTAGCATAGTGAAAACCACTAATTTATTACCTGCTCTATGGATTTGACATTTAGTATATTCTGGATATTTAATATAAATGGAATCATATTATATTTTGTTTTTTGTGTCTCCTCTTTTAACTTAGAATAATTTTTTCAAGGCTCATTTATGTTTTAGAATACATTAGACTTTTATTACATTTTATGGGTAAATGATATTTCACCATTTGGATATATCACATTTTGTTTGTTCATTCATCATTTAGATTGTTTCCACATTTTTGTTATTATAAAAATGGTGCTATAGCCCTGGCTGGTGTAGCTCAGTGGATTGAGTGTGGGCCTGCAAACCAAAGGATCACAGTTTGATTCCCAATCAGGGCACATGCCTGTGTTGCAGGCCAATTCCCGGCAGGGGACGCACAAGGGGCAACCATACATTGATATTTCTCTCCCTCTCCCCTTCCTTTCCCCCACTCCTTCCCTTTTCCTCTAAAGATAAACAAATAAAATCTTTAAAAATGGTGCTATAAACATTTATATATAAGTGTTTGTGCAGATATAGGTTTCAGTTATCTTGGGTGTATAATTAGGAGTGAAATTACTAAGTCATATGGTAACTTTATGTTTAACTTTGTGAGTAACTGACAGACTTTTCCCAGTGGCTTCCCTATTTTATGTTCTCACCAGCAGTGGATGAGAGCACCAATCTCTCCCCATTCTTATCAGCTTTTGTTATTGTTTACATTTTTTAAAAATTATAGCCATTCTAGTCAGTGTGAAGTAATATTTCATTGTGGTTTTGACTTTTTATTTCTCTAATGAGTAATGATACTGAGCATCCTTTGATGTGCTTATTGGCTATTTGTGTATCTTATTTGGATAAATGTTTCTTCAAATCTTTCCCAATTTTTAAAATTTATTTTTTGTTAATAAATTTAAATTATAGTTTATATTCTATATTATTTAGTATTAGTTTCAATTGTACAGCATAGCAGTTAGCCAATATACACTTTACAAAGTGATCCCCTTGATATTTCCAGGATACAATAGGCACCAAACATAGTTATTATAATATTATTGAGTATATTTTCTCTGCTGTACTTAACTGGGTTGTTTGTCTGTTTATTTTTGTTTTGTAACTTTTTTGTAGAATTTACTTCTTTTTATCTTACTGATACTATTCTAAATAGACTTGTTCTAGAATCAGAGAAATGGACATGACATGGAAGGTTTTCAGTGGGAAGGAGGAGGGGAGGAATGGGTGGAAGGTACAGGGAATAAGAAGCATAATTGGTAGGCATAAAATACACAGGGAGAGGTCAAAAATGGCATAGGAAACAGAATTCAAAGAACTTATATGTACAACCCATGGACATGAATTAAGGGGGCAGAAAATGCTGGAGGGTTGGGGGTGCAAAGCAGAGGGAGGGTAAAGGGGGAAATAAAAAAAATAAATAGACTTGTTCTTTTAATTGCATTTTCAGATTGTTCTTTGTTAGTGTGTAGAAATACAAATGATTTTATCTATTGATCTTGTATCTCACAACCTTGCTGAACTCTTTTATTAGGTCTAATAATTTTTGGTGTCGATTCCTTATGATTTTCCATATACAAGACCATCTCCTTTGTGAATAGAGATGGTTTTTCTCTTCCTTTACAGTCAGTATGTCCTTCATTTTGTCTTTTTGCCTTATTGTTCTGGCTATAACCTTGATTACAATATTGAATAAAAATTGTGAGAATGGACACGGTTGTCTTCTTTCTGATCTTAGGGAGAAAGCATTCAGTTGTTCATCATTAAGCATAATGTTATCTGTGGATTTTTGTAGGTATATTTCTTAGGTTAACTAAGATATCTTCTATTCTTAGTTTCCTGAGTGTTTTTATGATGAAACTGTGGAGTATTTTGTTAATTTCTTTTTCTCTATTTATTGAGATGATCATGTGGTTTTTGTCCTTTCTTCTATTAATATGGAGTATTATCTGAATTGATTTTTATATGTTAAACTAATCTTGTATCCCTGTGATAAATGTCATTTGGCCATGGTGTACAATTTTTTATATGTTGCTGGATTCAGTTTGCTATTTTTTGAGGATATTTGCACATATATTTATAATATATTTGATCTACAGTGTGTTTTGTGACTTTCCTGGGCTCATTCTACAAAATCTATATTATTTGTTACATGTGACCACCAAAGTCTCTGGTTAGCATAGTGGTTAACTAATCATGGAACAGAAATTTTCTTAAATTCTTTGAACCAATAACTCTCCTGGTATTTGTTGAGATGCTCTGTACATGTGTTGGCACATGCTTTGAGTGCTCTAGCAAACAGTTTTGCAACTTTGCATTAGCATTCACTTTCTGCTTGTGCACAGCCTCAAGGTAAGCCAGGGGTGAGAGTTTAAAGCCTTCTGAGTTCTTTCCTGGGCATGGGTACAGCTCAGCACATTCAGTGTCCTTCCAGATTCCTGAGAATATGTAAAAGCTTTTAAAAACATCCTGTGGATATCTCATTTCTAGTTTTTTCTCTTTTTAAAATTTTATTTCTTTATTTTTAGAGAGAGGAGAAGGGAAGGAGAAACAGAGGGAGAGAAACATCCATGTGAGAGAGAAACATTGGTCAATTGCCTCTCCTGTGCACCCCAACCAGAACTGAACCTACAACCCAGGCATGTACCCTAACTGGGAATCAAACTGGCGACCTTTCACTTTGCAGGATGATGCCCATCCAACTGAGCTACACCAGCCAGGGCTCCAGTTTTCTTTTACATTTTTTTGCCAGCCTCTCATTAACCCCAACTGGTAAAACCATTTCAGGTAACTGTGATGTTAATTTCCAATTGTTGTTTTTACAAGTTCTCCACCGGGAAGGCTGTTTGCACAGAGAAGGTTCTGACTGAGGGTAAATACAAATGATCCCTAAAAATGGAACTTTTAGTGAACTGCCAAATTGGTCATATAGTGACAATTCTTTGGGGTTGGTTCCTTTGGGGACTTCCAAGCCTATTCTTTTCCCTTGAGAGAATGTTAGTCTGCTGGGTTTCCCAGCTCCTGTAGTTATTATTTTCTTGGGTTTCAGGGCTACTGTGGAAATGGGGAGAGGAGGATGGGATTAGGGCAAGTTAAAATGCCACAATATTTGCTTTTATAACCAATGTTGAGCCACTTTTCTTGTGTAAACATTCTTAAGAATGTTGTAAAACTTCAATCAATTTCTGAAGTTTTGAAAAAAGTTGATTATGATAGTTTTTACCAGTGTTCTTCCTTTTATGAGGAGTGGATTTTTGTAGGTCTTTGTTCTACCTTTCCAGAAGTTGAGGTTGAGTTGCCTCACTTAGAAAGGTAGAGAGGGAAGGAAAAAAAGGAAGAAAATGAAAAGTTTATTTATATTTAAAAGGAATTCTCCTAATTTTCCTTCTTAAAAATTTTATATTGTTATTCTATTCCAGTTGTCTCAATTTTCCCTGCTTTGCTCTCCTCTGCCCAGCCCACCATTTGCTCCTATAATCAATCCCCACACTGTTGTCCATGTCCATGGGTCATTCACACATGTTCTTTGACTAGTCCCTTCCCCTTCTTTCCACCATTATCTCCCTCCCCTTCCCCTCTGATCACTGTTAGTTTGTTCCATGTTTCCATGCCTCTGGTCCTATTTTGCTCATTAGTTATTTTGCTCATTATATTCCTCTTGTAGGTGAGATCATATGATATTTGTCTTTCATTGACTGACTTATTACACTTAGCATTATGCTCTCCAGTTCCATCTATGCTGTCTCAAAGGGTAGAAGCTCCTTCTTTCTTTCTGCTGTGCAGTTTTCCATTGTGTAAATGTACCAGCTTTTCTGACCCACTCATCTACTGATGGGCACTTAGGCTGTTTCCAGCACTTGGCTATTGTTAATAGTGCTGCTATGATCTTAGGGGTGTGTAAGTTCTTTTGAATTGGTGATTTAGGATTCTTAGGGTATATTTTCAGCAGTGGCATTGCTAGGTCAAAATAAAGTTCCCTTTTTAAGTTTTTGAGGAAATTCCTTAGTGTTTTCCATAGTGGCTGCACCAGTCTGTCTGTCCACCAATAGTACACTAGGATTCTCTTTTCTCTATCTTGCCAGCACTTGTTGTTTGTTGATTTATTAATGATGGCCATTCTGATAGGAGTGTGGTGATATCTCATTGTGGTTTTAACTTGCATCTCTCTGATGGCTAGTGATGTTGAGAATCTTTTCATATCTATGGACCTTCTGTATGTCCTCCTTGGAGAAGTGCTCTCCTAATTTTTCTTTCCTTCCCTGTGTTCACACCTGTTGCCTATCAAAAATAAAGGATATTCTCAGGAATTTTTCTACTAACTAACATTCATTTAGCCTGGGACTGGATTGGGAGTGGAGGGATCATATGTTGTGGTACTATTTTCTGAGAGCACAACTTCCACAGAACTGCAATTTCTTTTTGAAGCCACATTGCGTTGTGATCAATTAGTTAGTTATATGTTTTATGATAATTCTCAACCTTTATTCTTCTGTGACACAAACGACATTTAACATACTCCCATGGATGTGCTCAAGGTAATGAACAACTACTTTACAGTCTACTAGCTCTCCCACTCAGGAAAGTATGTCAGAAAAAAAGTTATTCAATGTCTTAGTTTGGCTACCCCAGAACTAGACCCCGAGATAAGGATTAGAGTGCTAATTATTAATTTGGGACGGAATCCTAAAATGTGCTGGTTGGGGACTAGGGATAGAAGACAGGCAAGGGAAGGAAGCCAAGAAACGGTGTGTCTTTTTGCAAGTTACCACTGTGGGAAAACTGGAAAGCAATCATATAGGAGCCCTCTAGAAGCCAGTTTAGAAAATATACCTCAGAATTATCTCAGCCAAGGGGATACAAAGTGGGCATATTTAACTTCTAACACCTATCCCTCATTGACTGAGAGTTGCCTGGAGACATTAATTCCTCAGCACTTACATTTTGCCATACACAGGGAACTGAATGCTCTGGTATCCAGCAAAACACTCTAAGGCAGAGTGACAGATCTTTTTTAAAAAATATTTTATTTACTTATTTTTAGAGGGGAAGGGAAGGAGAAAGGGAGAGAAATATCAGTGTATGGTTGCCTCTCATACGTCCCCTGGTGGTAACTGGCCTGCAACCCAGGCATGTCGTTTTGGGAATTGAACTGCGGTCGTTTGGTTCACAGGCCTGCACTCAATCCACTGAGCTATACCAGCCAGGGTGAGTCACAGATATTTATAGTAAGCAGTCTTTAGTGTGTAGAGATGAGGGCCAAGGAGATTTGGGTAGGGTGCTAACAGTGTTAGTTACAATGCTAATAACATTATGATTGGAATAATTTTAAATTCTGTGTAATAAGTAAGTAGCACATTTTGGTATTTAACTCTAATCAGTATAACTTATGATCATCTCACAGGACAGGTTGAGGCTTACTACTTTTTGACAAATGTTTTGTTAAAAAAATAGACCAACACATTGTATTGGGGAGTCTGGTGATAAGTGTACTGAGTTAGTTATTACAACTAGAAGAAGATATAGTTGGTCATCAAGGCTCATACCATCATAATGAGTTTACAATAGAATCTCTTGTTATAATAACTGAATGACAATTATATTCATTTGTGCCTCATTGAAAATCTTCACAGACCTTCTCTAGAAAATTTTGAGGCCTTCTGGGTGGAAACATGAAGTGTCATCTTTCTCTTGTTGCTCACAAATAGCATGGCCAGTCAGACTATTTCCTGAGACCTTTCCTTGGCTCTTACCTTTAACTCAGCTCTGGCATTTCAATACAGGCAGGTGTTCTTAGCTCCTGAAGCTTTTGTGTAGGTGAGAGAGGGTCTCCACAGTGCAGGACTGGCAAATTTCCAGAATTCTAGTGTTCCAGGAGCAGGTAGGACACCTTCAGGTCTTCACATACTTGAAAGTCTTCTCAGTACTCAAATATTTAGTTTCATGATGAGCAACCATGTTGACACTGAGGTAAGCCCACTAAAGTCCTCTGCCAATTCCAAGCTTGCTTTCAGGAAACTTGGACCACCAAACATTGCCAACCTTTGGTCTAGGCCCGGGGTTCATGGAACTGAGACATTTGCTGTACTCAAAATGGGAATGTGTCTATAGCTAACTTGGGATCTCCATAGACTTTTCTCCCAAGGTGCAAATTTACCCACCTGTTCTTATTAACCTGTTATTGCCCTCTTCCATATGTTGCCCCTTTCCAATAGGCTTTTGCATGAAATATATTATTACTTGGCTGTTTCTACTAATACCTTTGTTATTTCCTTCACTCCTTCAAAGTTTACTTTTACTCCTAATTTTCCCCAGTTATTTCTAATAACACATTCAGTTATCTTTCAAGATCTTGAAGGATGTGAAAATTTTTAAGGTGGCTATTTCACTTTTGATTCACATATTCTCTCCCCTTCCTCCATCCTTATCATTATAATTTATGGTGGAAATCTACCAATATGGGACTATGGAAGGGGGTATAGGAGAAACTAATTTGACTATCCAGGACATTAACCTAGTGGCCTACCACTAGGTTAAAAGTCAATCTCTGTGGTATCTAATTTAGCTGGTGGGACACAGCACTGAGACTGTGTGTGTAGTGGGACATTCTGTAATTCATGTGAGGTCCATGCTATGGGCAACCAATTTATCCATGATCCTAAGCACGGTACAACTTAGACAAGATAAAAGAATTACAGCCAAGAGAACTAGTTCCAGGGATGATGGGTAAGAACATGAATTTAGAAATCAACAGATCTAGGTTTGAATCCCAGGTTCAGCCTGTAGTAGTCCTGATACTTCAGGGAATTGCTAAAGTCCCTTCAGATTTTACAACTATAAAGTGGAAAATAGTATTGACATTTACTACTATTATAGGCTGTTTGGAAAGGTTACATGAGACTTAAAATATATTAAGTGCTCAAAAATGTCGACTGTATGGTAGGTGGAACTCCCACCTCAGATGAGGACTAGCAGGGTCAGTGACAGAAACAGGCAGAGGCTATGGCATTTGATCTGAGGTCACCACAGAGACCAGGAACACTTTGTGTGGGAGAAACATAGGCATTTTGTTTACCCCCAGCAACAGAGCTGGGCAACTAATTCACCCACTATAGTAGTTAAGATGGCTCAGCAAGTTGATAGAGCTTAGGCTGTATATGGAAGACCTGATTGATTGCCTCTGCTGAAAGGACAGGAGCTATACATAAAGTCTCTTTATTCTTGCTTCTTTTTAAGTGACTATATAGCAAATTTTCATACATTTCCTTTTTTAAATAAAATAATGTAATTTTTTTATTTAAAAATTTTTAATATTGTTCAAATACAGTTGTCTCCATTTTCACCCTACCATGCCCACCCCACCACACCTATCCCCACCTCCCACTCTCAAACCTACCCCCTTTGCTTTTGTCCACATGTCCTTTACATGTTCCTTGGTGACCTTTTCCCAATTATCCCCCATTATCCCTCTTCCCCTTCCCCTCTGGTTACTGTCACATTGTTCTTTATTTCAATGCCTCTGGTTATATTTTGCTTGCTTGTTTGTTTTGTTGATTAGGTTCCTGTTAATGGTGAGATTGTATGGTATTTGTCTTTCATCGCCTGGCTTATTTCACTTAGCATAATGCTCTCCAGTTCCATCCATGCTGTCACAAAGGGTAGGAGCTCCTTCTTTCTCTCTGCTGCATAGTATTCCATCATGTATATATACCATAGTTTTTTGATCCACTCATTTATTGGTGGGTACTTAGGTTGCTTCTAGCACTTGGCTATTGTAAATTGTGCTGCTATGAGCATTGGGGTGCATAGGTTCTTTTGGATTGGTGTTTCAGGGTTCTTAGGATATAATCCCAGCAGTGGAGTTGCTGAGTCAAAAGGCAGTTCCATTTTTAGTTTTCTGAGGAAATTCCATACTGTTTTCCACAGTGGCTGCACTAGTCTGCATTCCCACCAACAGTGCACTAGGGTTCTCTTTTCTCCACATCCTCTCCAACACTTGTTGATTCGTTTATGATGGCCATTCTGACTGGTGTGAAGTGGAATCTCATTGTGGTTTTAATTTGCATCTCTCTGATGGCTAGTGATGC
>PVKM010007506.1:0-41326 GCA_004027735.1 Carollia perspicillata | reverse complement strand
ATGCCTTCTTGCCCCAGTTTTTGCTAGTGCTACCCTCTCTACCTGCCACACCCTATGGCCACCCCCATCCTCATTCCCGATTTGCTAAATGCTTTATTCTATTGTTTTTTAAAAATTTATTTTAATTTTTGTTCAAGTACAGTTTTCTGTCTTTTACTCCCATCCCAGTCCACCCCCCCAGTGCTCCTCACCTCCCTCCCATTTCCACTCCCCTTAGTTTTTGTCCATGTGTCCTTTATACTTGTTCCTGTAAACCCTTCCCCTTTTCCCCTGAAATTCCCTCCCCTCTCCCCTCTGGTTATTGTCAGCCTGTTTTCTATTTCAATGTCTTTGGTTATATTTTTGCTTGCTTGTTTGTATTGTTGTTTAGGTTCCTGTTAAAGGTGAGATCATATGGTATATGAAGACTTAGATGCAGTGACTACTGCTTGTGGCTTGAGTACTGTGCCTTCATGAAGAAGATGGTTGAAAAGGGAGTGTAGAGAGAAGGGAAAGAATTATCTGATACAGAATTTAAAGATTAAAAAAATATTTCAGTTTTTTTCCTTTAAATTCTCACATATACTTTAAAAAATTCCCTCAGGATTCATGATGTCAAGAAGTTGATGTCAAGGCTCTGAACACCCCAAGAGAGATGTTATGCCTTATGAGGTGAATTTTAATTCAGATGCTCAAAATATTCATTGAAATACTGAATGTCCTAGAAGTAGGGAAACAGCTGTCTCTTCAAAGAGCAGAATTAGAACTCCATATAGTCTTATTTTCATATCAATAAAAGCCCATGTAAAGATCGTGGGCCATTGATTTCAGGGAACAATGAATAAATACTATGATAGTTGTCATTATTTTAATTAAAGCCTCAGAGAACTAAAGGATCTTATCCAAATTCACAGAACCTAATAAACGAAAAAGCAGGAATTCAGCCCTGAACTGGCTGGCCCATTCCATAACTACCACACCCAACTTTTTTTTTAGTACATTTTTTTAAAGTTATTCAGCAAAACTTTGCCTTTTGGCCAGTCTCATGTGCCGCCTGCTAGTGTGGGAGCACTTTATATGCACATAGACAGGATGGGCATCCAAACTCCACCCTGCTATAGATTTGTAACCTAGTCTTTCTAGGTCCCGATTTGGTGCTCCATGAGCTTCCTTTTCATGTATAGTTTGATTCCATTTGGTTGTGGTCGACATATAGAAGACTTCAAAAGACTTTTAAATTGTACTCTTGATAAATAACTGATAGGTTTGGTTGCCATGAGGCATAAAAGGGATTCTCAGTGTAATTCCTCTTCAGATTATACAATTTCAAAAGCTTAGTTGAAAGACTGCCTTTGAAATTTCAGTTGAACAGTTTTCTGGTGTCAGTCTAAACACAGAAAGTACTATAGTATGAAGTGCTGTTCTTGGAGTTATGTATTTTAATAAAGATACAACATGAAGGTTTTGAACAAAGTATATTTTACTATATTCTTCAGTTCAAGAAAATTTTATTTTACTTTTTCACAATATGGTATACATGAAGGATGACAGCTGTTAAAAATGTGCTTCTTATTTATCACCCATGCCTTAGGGAGGATGAAGGATGAGTCCCAGGGAGAAGATGAAACACACGGGGCACAATTTTATTTGAAACAGTGTGAAACTTCAAGAGTACAGTGTGAAATAGATCGTCTTATTTACTGTTAAATGCCTGCTCAAAACAAAAATGAAAGCATTTTCGTACATTAATATTTTTAATTTTTAGACAAAGCTTAATCTTATTTTACACATTTTCCCTAAATTGTTTCCCTAAATTGACTATATCCTATAAACAATTTTATCTCAGTAAAATTGATGCTATATCTTACGTCTGACTAATGGTTTTTCATAAACTACATGATAAATTTTTCATATATTTGTTTTCAATTCTGACTCCTTGGTATAGTATAATATATAATATACCAAAGGAACAATGATTTTTAAAGGATGCAAAACAGTATAAATAGCCTTGGTCATTATGTTAATGTGGTAAAATAGGGAACAATTCATTCTAATTTTCTGAGGTACTAATTTCTTTCTTGATCTAGATAGATATTCTCATGAATTACATATTTATAATGATTTTTAATAATTGTTTTAAATATATGTGTAGATACTTTTTGGTATCCTGGCTGGTTTCTTTCTGGCTGGTGGTTTCTTTTGAGACATTTTTAACTAGAGTTCATTCTTCATGACACTTAATATCTCTTCAAAAGGATGAAATTCAAATGAATATTATGGCTTAGTAGTACTAATCTCATATGTTTTTGAATGGTTTTGGTTTTTGAATGATAAACATTTAAGTTTGATTGGAAGACACATGGTAAAATGCAAAGTGTGAAGTAACGGCTGGAGATTTTTTCTTTAATCATCTTCGGTGTTCCTTCTCTTACCACATCAGGAAACCATAATCTCACCAAAGACCAGAGCAGCTAAGTAGAATGAGCTTGCTCCTGTGTAGCAGTGACTTGATTTAGGAATATGATGTAGTTGGGAAATCCTTTATCATAGTTTTTACTTTATAATAACTCAAGTTTTTGATTTGCCATGTGTATAAAAGGAAGCATATATACTGATAGTTGAAAAAGATAACGCAAACTATACAAGGATGGAGAAACCCTAACTTAATCACTGCTGTGTTACAGGTAATACTTTTTATTACTGATTTCCAGAATAGTCAACTAAACTTTATCTTGGAGTAGCGATCAAGAGGCCCTATTCCAACCTTGCTAAACACTGTGCCATACTACAGCACTGATGGTCGTGTCTGTTCAGTAAAAATAAGACCCTTGTAGAACTCCTCTTAACCTTATTTATCTCTCTAAAAAGTGAAATGATAATGTAATAATGTAGTAAAATGTTGAAAAATAAATATGGGGAAACATTTCCGGGCCCATAATTTTGATTTCCCTATTTCAGCTTTTAGACATGCTTAATATGTACCATTATACTGAAGGTGTACACTAAATCAGCCTGAGAGTTGATTTGATTTTGTGTGAACTGAGAGTTTGTTTGGTATTGTGTGCTGTGTATATGTACATGAGTAAGGATTGATAGAGAGAGACGACTCTTCTCAGCAGAAAAAGGAGATAATATTTAATTTTCTTGTAAATAAGTCATGATTATTCATGTTTCCAGGTATTCTGCTGTATGAATGTCTTTTATTGTTATTTTGTGCTTTCAATAAAGATTTGTGAAGAAAGAGTTTAATTGTAAGGAGTAATAGTTGAAACACACTGATATCAAATATTAAGTTTACTGGGACCAACTTTGAGTTCTGATTTTGTAAGTAAATGGAGGAGAGTCATTCCTGTGAACAATGAAAAATTAATGGGATATCACTAATTGGATAGAGTTATTTTAAAATAAGTGGAAAGATTGAGGTTATTTGTGATTGCTAAATTATAATAAAATTTTCTATGATATTTCATTATAGCTTTCATAAGAAAGATCCTATCAAACATACTGATGTTACCATCAATTTATTCTTTGAAAGTATTTTGCATTCTAAGAGTACAGCCATAATCCATAGGTAGAGATTCCTTACATACCTTTTGGTAAAGGATGCACTGCCTTATTAATTTTAAAGAAAAAATATTTTTCTCATTATAACAACCTGTTATCTTTGAATGGAAGATAAACTTGTTTATGTTTTTTTATTTTTATAACATAAATTATGTATTAATATGCAGTAGAGAATTTTCAAAGTATTTAGAATATAGGCATAATTTGGATATATTGCAGGTTCATCCCAGTCCACCACAATAAAGCAAATATGTCAATAAAGCAAGTCTCAAAAAAGTTTTGGTTTTCCAGTGCATATAAACATTATGTTTATACTATACTATAGTCTATTAAGTGTATACAATGTGCATTGCTAATAAAATATACTCTATTGATGAAATATATTAACCATCATCTGTGCCTTCAGCAAAATGCAATGGTTTTGCTTCTGGACCATCTGTGGTCCTGCCTTGATGTTGATGACACTGACTGATCAGAATGGTCAGTGGTCAATGATGGTTGGGGTGACTGTGACAATTTCTTTAAATGAGAAAACAGTGAAGCTTGCCAGATTGATTGACTCTTCCTTTCATGAACACGTACTCTGTTGCATGTGATGCTGTTTGAGGGCATTTTATCTACCAGAGAACTTCTTTTAAAATTGAGTCTATCCTCTCAAACCTTGTTGCTACTTTACCAATTATCGCATATTCTAATTTTTTCCTTGTCATTTCAACAATATTCACAGCATCTTCTTCAGGAGTCAATTCCATTTCAATAAACCACTTTCTTTTGTTCATCTATAAAAAGTAATTCCTATTCTGTTAAAATTTTATCACAATACTACAACATATTTGAATAACAATTAAAATAAAAAACAAAAACAAACAAACAAACAAACAAAAACAGTACTACAACAGTTCAGTCACATCTTCAGGCTTCACTTCTAAGTTTAGTTCTCTTGTTTCCATCACATTTGCCATTACCTCTTCCAGTGTGAAGCCTTGAACCCCACAAATACATCCATTCAACTTTTGCCAAATTCCTGTTCATGTTGATATTTTGACCTTTTCCCATGAAACACAAATGTTCTTAATGGAACCTGGAATGGTGAAGCATATCTAGAAGGTTTTCAATTTACTTTGCTCAGACCCATCAGAAGAATCACTATCTATGGCAGCAATAGCTTTATGAAATGTATTTTTTTAAATTAATAAGACTTGAAAGCCAAATTACTGTTCAATCCATAGACTGTAAAGTAGATGGAGTATTAGCAGGCAAGAAAACATTAATTTCATTGTACATCTCTATCAGAGGTCTTGGGTGATCAGGTGCATTGTCGATGAGCAGTAATATTTTGAAATAAATATTCTTTTTTTCTGAGCAGTAGGTCTCAATAGTGGGTTTTGGAATATTTAGTCAGCTATATTGAAAACAGATGTGCTGTCATCCAGGCTTCGTTGTTCCACTTATAAGGTACAGGCATAATTGATTTAGCATACTTCTTAAGGGCCCTAAGCCTTCTGAAATAGAAAATAAGTATTGGTTTCAACTTATAGTCATCAGCTGTGTTAGACCCTGGCAAGAGAGTCAGCCTATTCTTTGAAGCTCTGAAGCCAGGCATTGAATTCTCTCTAGCTCTGGAAGTCCTGGATGGCATCTTCCAATACAGTGCTACATGGTCTGCACTGATAATCTGGTGATTGGTGTAGCTGTTAGCTTCAGATTGTTTAGTGGCAATTGGACCTCATTTCAGCATTTTCAGTACCTGAGTTCTGGCTAGGAATGAATTCAGAGTCAAGACTCAAATATAAGCAAATTTTACTTAGAAAGACACAGAAGTAGAAATGTGAGCCACGGAAGAACTGAGCCAGCTGGGCTATGTGGGCCCAAGAAACAAGGTGCAGAGGCGAAAGAAGGGCTATTGGAGTGTAGGAGAAGGAAAACAGAGGTAACATGCCTGGAGGATAGAGAGAGGAAAAGGTAAGGGCCTGCTTCAGAGAGAGTGCACTGGGCAAAGAAGAGGTTGGGGAAAGGTGAGGAAGTGAGAGAGAAAGAGCTGCACTGGGCCCACCGTCCTTATGTAACTCAACACGGGTCCCGCTACCTGCCTCTTTGAAAACCAGTATTCAAGAGGCAGGTGCTGATGTAAAGGAAAGTTGTTTTATTAAGTTGCTAGCAACCTGGAAGATGCAGGCCTCTCATCTCAAAGCTCATCTTAACATTTCAGTGCAGGCAGTGGTTTTTATAAGGAGAAAGAGGGACAAGGAGACCAAAGAGATCGGGGGAGAGGCTGTGAACATGCTGGCAGTGCCCTAGGTGGTCTGACATGGATGTTTAATATCAGCATCCTGGAACTTGTCAGTGCCAGCCAAATTCCTGAAGTCGGGTGGCTTGCATCTCCTCAAGTTGTAGTTAAGGCTGTGTTTTGCACAAGCAGGAACTAGAACTGCTGGTGCTTGCAGTATGCTTGCAAAGAAATTGTCAGTACAAGTTCTTTTTATCAGTTTGTTAGTACATCTTATTCTAATTCCATTTCATGGTAAGCAAGAGTAATATATAAAGTTTTTATTTCCTATCACACTAAGGGCTTTTGAGGGTGGGGGTTTTAGAGGAGACTTCTGTGGGTCGTAGTCTCTACTGATTGGTCAGCACCAGGGCAGAGTATCATACTCATTGATTTTGGTCCTGATGTCAGCCACAGTACTGACTCTCCTGGCCTTGCTGCTTTTCTGGGCCTGGAGCTGAAAGGCAGCCAATGAGTGGATGTTATCTCCAGTTTGACCAAAACTCTGTGTCCATGGTCAACTGACTTGATGTGTGTCAGAACCTCATTGTCCTGAAGGCTTAATATTTGAGAGCGTGATCATGCAAAAGCTTTGTTTGGGAATCTTATGAGGCTATTCTCTGGCCCCGTTGTTTCTCCTCTAAAGGTGTCTACCACATAACTGGCAACATGCTGGAGGAAGAGAGTCCCAACCAAATGACCAGTGATTTGAAAGGTCAGGGGCTCTGAACCACGTGACAGCGATGTGCTGAGGAGGAAAGGTTACTCTGGATATGAGGTCCACTCTACAATAGTGTGTTGCTAGGCACCCGGGACTTTCTGCTCTGGTGACCTTTTACACCTGGCTCACTGTTCTTGTTCTGCTCTTGCCTGAGTAACTGCCTACTACATAGCCATCTTCATTATCTTGTCTTCATCATCTGGATAACTTGCTACAGTTTCTACATCAACACATGCTGCTTCACCTTGTACTTCTGTGTTATGGAGATGGTTTCTTTCTTTAAACCTCATGAACCAAACTCTGCTAGCTTCAAACTTTTCTTCTGCAGCTTTCTCACCTCTCTCAGTGTTCATAGAATTGAAGAGAGGGTTTTGCTCTAACTTACACTTTGTCTTGAGGGAATATTGTAGCTGATTTAGTCTTCCATTCAGACCATTAAAACTTTTTCCAGCCCTGGCTGGTATGGCTCAGTGGATTGAGTGCTGGCCTGCAAACCAGAGGGTCACTGGTTCAATTCCCAGTCAGGGCTCAGGCCTGGGTTGTGGGCCGGGTCCCCAGTTGGGGGCACGTGAGAGGCAACCACACATTGCTGTTTCTCTCCTTTACTTTCTCTCTCCCTTCTGCCTTCTCTAAAAGTAAATAAATAAACATCTTTAAAAAAGCAAAAGTTTCTCCATATCAGCAATAAGACTATTTTACTTTCTTTTTATTTGTGTGTTCACTGGAGTAGCAGTTTTAATCTTCTTCAAGAACTTCTCATTTGTATTCACAATGTGGTCGTTTGGTGCAAGAGACCTAGCTTTTGGTCTGTTTCAGCTTTTGACATGCCTTACTTATTATGCTCAATAATTTCTATTTTTTTATTTTAAGTCAGGGACTTGAGATTCTTTATTTTACTTGAACACTTGAAGTTCATTTTAGGATTGTTAATTGGCCTAATTCCAATATTGTTGTATCTCAGGGATTAGGGAGGCCTGAGGAGAAAGAGAAAATGAAGGAATCGCCAGTTGGTTAAGCAGTTAGAACATGCACAATATTTCTTAAGTTCGCCCTGTTTTCTGGGCACAGTTCATGGTTCCCTGAACAGTTACAGTAGTAACTGATCACAGATCACCATGTCTAATACAACAATAATGAAAAGATTTTAAATATTGCAAGAAAAATGAACATGTGACACAGACATGAAGTGAGCAAATGCTGTTGGAAAAATGGCACCGATAAACTTGCTTGATGCAGGGTTGCCACAAATTTTCAGTTTGTAAAAAAAACCAACACATTATCTGTGAAGCAGAAGAAGATGAGAAGTAGCTGTAAAAAATTGTCTAATTTTATACTTCCTAACTCAGAGGTAAGAACTCTTCATCTTGCATCTCTCTACTGCTGTTCTATCAATTATATAATATAGGGACATGTCACTTAGAGAAATCTAGATGTTATCATATGACATATATCATATTACAACTTTGCTTTTTATGAATTAATATATATATAGGAAATTTTCCTTGCAAGACTTATGGGTCTGCCTCATTATTTTAACGCCTTTTTAATGTTATGTAAATGAGCCATCAATTTATTAAAGCAGTTTGTTCTGTTAAGTGGGCATTTAGGTTGTTTCCAGATTTTGCTATTAAAAGTATATATGTATAAAATTTAATATGTAATGTGTATAATATATATAATTTTTTATAAAATAAAATATATAATTTATTTTGGAAATGTGAAAATATTTGAATATATCAACACTTTTTTCAGAAGCAACTAACAGGAATGCAAATAAAATTAACTGAGATGCTCAAACCTACAGGGGGAAAAAATCATTGTAATATAAGAAAGGTTTCTGTGGTGTAGTGGTCGGCTTAACATATTGAAAGATCCATGTTCCAAGTCTTTAAATGTCTCCAAATCTCTGATCTGCTCTCCTCTGTGTGGGGTTTATTCTCAGAAAAAGTCTCTCCATGTGTCAGAAAAGATGGCCACCAGTTGATTTAGGTTTATGTGGTCCTTACATGCATCAATGTAAAGTAAGAATTCTCTCTTTCAGGAACCATGTGAAAATTTTTTCAGTGGGGCTTAATCCATTTTTGTTATGTGGCTAAATTTTGACATAAAGCAAAAATGGGAATGAGGATTCAACGGTACTGCATGCCCAATGTTGTAATTGACAATCTCCATCTTAATACATAGGATGGGAGGAGCTCTTCAAAGAAAAAAGACAAAAACAATAGATACAAAAATATTACCATTTTATAAATTCAAGGTGGATAAAACACTTAAATATAAGTCATAATACCATAAAAGTCCTAGAGGGAAACATAGGCAGGAAAATCTCAGGCATTCCACACAGAAATATTTCACCAATATGTCTCCTAGAGCAAAGGACGTGAAAGAATTAAAAAATGGGACCTCATCAAATTAAAAATCTTCTGCATGGCGAGAGAAAGCAGCATTAAAGTGAAAATAGAACTAACCATATTGGAAAACATATTTGCCAATGATACCTCAGACAAGGGTTTAATCTCCAAAGTATATAAAGAACTCACATGATTCCACTCCAGAAAGACAAACAACCTAATTAAAAACTGGGCGAAAGACTTGAACATACACTTCTCCAAGGAGGACCCAGAAACATGAAAAGATGCTCAGCATCACTAGCCATCAGAGAAATGCAAGTTAAAACCACAATGAGATACCACTTCACACTGGTTAGAATGGCCAGCATAAACAAATCAACAAACAACAAGTGCTGGTGAGGTTGTGGACAAAAGGGAACCCTAGTACACTGTTGATGAGAATGCAGGCTGGTGCAGCCACTGTGGAAAATAGTATGGAATTTCCTCAGAAAACTAAAAATGGAACTGCCTTTTGACCTGGCAATTCCACTGCTAGGATTATATCCTAAGAACCCTGAAACACCAGTCCAAAAGAACCTTTGCATCCTAATGTTTATAGTAGCACAATTTACAATAGCCAAGTGTTGAAAGCAACCTGGGTGCCCATCAGTATATGAATGGACCAAAAAACTATGGTACATATACACGATGGAATTCTATGCAGCAGAAAGAAAGAAGGAGCTCCTACCCTTTGCAACAGTTTGGATGGAACTCATGAGCATTATACTAAGTGAAATAAGCCAGGTGGTGAAAGACAAATACCATGTGATCTCACTTTTAACTGAAACCAAATCAACAAAACAAACAAGCAAGCAGAATATGACCAGAGGCATTGAAATTAAGAACAATTTGACAGTAACCAGAGCGGAGGTGGGAAGGGATAATGGGGGGAAGGTGGAAGGGTGTTCAGGACACATGGGGAAAACCAAGGGTGGGGTGGAAGCAAGCGAGGGTGGTGGGGATGGCTAGGGTGGCAGGGGGGAGTAGGGGGTAAATGCAGACAACTGTAATTGAACAACAATAAAATAATTTTAAAAAAGAGTATTACCATTTAAGATTTTGGCAGATATTGCTAAATTATACTTCTGTAGCAACTTATACTGCTACCAAAAAATATGTGAGATAGCTTCCCTGCATCATGTCAATACTACATTATATCAATTATTTCAATTTGATTAGTTTTCCAAAATTCTAATATTTATTTTATTTCCTATTTCTCTTTAATATTGATGAATTATGGTATTGTTTTCACGTTTATTGGGCATTTCCATTATTTTGCTTATGCTTTTTAAAATGGAGTTATTTTATTTTATAATTATATATTTAGTATTTAAAAAGAAAACAGTTATGACCTATTTTAGTAAATGTTTCAGGAAATAAGTGGGCCAACACTATGCTTTTTGGCTAATGCTGGAGAGGAAATTAAGGTTTCCTCTAGGAAGGCATCAGGGCTATTACTGCCTAATCAGATGCATTAATAATAAAGTGCCTGTCTTATCTGTGTCCTCTGGACGCACTTCTTTCTGCCTTTCTGCTCTACTATGCTCAGCATGTTTGCCCTTGTTCTCGGACTTCTCATTTTAGTCACCAGGTGCTAGACATCAGATCTTCACTTGCTGGTGTCCAAAGCAGAAATGAAGGAAATTCAGATGTAGAGGTGACTTCCTCACATACGGAGGAAAATCTTTTCTAGAAATAAGTGCCTATACACATTCTCCAGTATTTCTTTGGTTACAAATAAATCATAACCACCTCCCTAGTCCAATCTTAGGCATAGGTGGTTAAGATGCCTATGATCGTCTTAAAACAATCATTATACACCCCTGTAGAGCCAGGGTCATTGCCAGTTGAACAAATTGGTTAGCAAGAAAAATGCAATAGATTGCTTGATGAATGGGCAAACAATATAATTCATTAAACCAAATAGATAAGTGTAGTAATTTAAATTTTTAGATATTTTCATATATTAATTTGGTTTAATCTCACATTCAGTAAGGGCAGTTTTTTCCCTAGTTTTATGAGGAAGCTGAGATCTAAAAAATTACATGATTTTCATAATATCACAAAACTGATGTGAAATGTAAGGGAATTTAATTCAGGTCTTCTAATTCCTAGTTCTAGACTTCTTTGGCTATAGCATACTATCCATTATTTAAACAAACAGAGTCTTTGAAATAATAAGAAAAATGCAGGTGTAATTTTAGTTTTAGATACATGGGTAAAACATCACCACCAAAATTCCTTTTTTTTAGGTACAAAAATTATCTTGTGTGTAGCTAACCTGTTAGAAATTGGCTTCTTGATGGAAAGAGATGATGGCCACAGAGCAAGTCATTTCTCACACAAAGGACACTTGCAATTCTTAAAATAGGTGGAAGAAACTAGTTTTCACAAATGTGTTTGGTGCAAGTTGAAAACATGAATTGGGTAGTTTCCTGGATGGTTTCCATTTGTGTGGGAATAAGATGCAAGGCATATTCACAAATGTAGTTCAAAATATGAATGAAGATTGTGTTGCTCTGAATGCCCCTGGTGCTTTGTGCACTTGAAACCTGGATAGTTTTGCAAACCAATGTCACAGCCAATTAATTCAATTAAAAATGCTGCCAGATTTTTGTTTGTTTTGTTTTCTAAGTAGTAGAAGATAGCAGAACAGATATTGTTTCGTTTATAGTCTCTCCTCCATACTCCTTTTTTTTAGGGAATATAATTCAGTTTTTTTATTGTCTATTCTAGGAACTCATTCCAAAGCAGACGTGACATGTTGCGTATAAGCTCTTAAGATTTTAGTTCTGTTGTTTCAAGTGATAATGCAGTACTAAGAATATTAATGTCTGAGGATCTCTTCTGCTGACAGGCTGACATCCTGGTTCAGATAAACTAAATTTAAGTATGAAAGCAGACATGCTACATTTGCTGCATTACAAATATTTCAAGCACCCTGGGTAACAAAAGATGATCTGCATGGATTCTTTTATTTTAAAGTTTCTTTTTTATTTAAAACATCCTTGTTCAGTAGACATACCTGATTTAAAGAGAAGCTAATATATAATTTCTTTGATGTTATATGGTTTGTTGTTGAATATCTAAAAAGTGAAGAGAAAAATCCTTTACCCATTACTGGTTTATGTGACTCAAGATAAGCTGAAATTTTTTGCTTGCAATGCAGATTTCAGGTTACTATATTCTTTTGAAATAGAAATGAAGAAATTGGCTTTTTTGATGAAAATTCTCCAGACTAATTTCTACATCTTTTTATTAAAAAAATAAAAGAGAGCCCCCCTTTTCTCCAAGGACCTATTCTACCTCACTCTTCTCTCTCTCTCTTCCTTCTGCTCCCTGCTCCCCTCCCCCCTCTCCCTCCCTCCTTCCTTCCCTGGAGTTCTTTCTGCTTACTTATATTTTTAGTATTTTATTTCTTTTATGATGACAATAAAAAGAATATGGTTATATGAAGAGGTAAATGAATTTTGAGGTACCTGTAATAAATTTAGAAATGATTTTATGTGAATGTATTAAAATAAAAAAGTCTAACAAATTGGAGTGACCAGCTGAAATTATGCAAGCAGTTTATCAGACATTTCCGTTGAGTAGACTAGAAGTTATATATTATATTGCAGATGTCAAATAGTGATGAAAACATCCATATATTTTGTTAAGATTTTTATAAAATGCCCACTTATACAATAATAATAATATTATATGTGTATGCCTTGATCAATTAATGAAATTGTTTTTTCAGGATTTAGTTTTTTCACCTGCAAAATGATGTACATGCTAAGTCAAAGTCATTAATTCAAATGCTCATGGAGGACCAGAGTATGTAGGGAGTGGCAGGGACTCCTTGTAGCTGAGGAGTTCCTGTTGTAAGACGGTCCCTCTCTCCCTCCCTCCTTCCCTGCCTTTCTTCCTTCCTTCCTACCTAGACATTTTGGCTCCAATTAAAACATATTTGAGAGCTGAATTTAACTAATGGCCCAGTTATAACTTCTAACTAAGAATAACTGAGATCACATCAGCTTTGAAAAATGGATTTTTTATAAGAATTAGAGAATTATTTCTTCATTCTAAATTTCTACTTGCTTAATTCTCTTTACCCTTAGAATTTAACAGTATACCCGACCTGCCATTCTTAGTTCTGTTTCAAAGTCATCAAAGAGCTATTATTTTGACAATAAAATGCATTGAGTATATGTATGTAATGTACACACACATACTATATATATACATGCCATATTTTTTCCTGGAAAATAATGCTATCAGTTTAAAGGTTAGATAATCTAGAACCTTTTATTAATATAAAGCCAAACTTAATGCATTTGTAAACTTTGCCACACAAGTTTACGTATACATGATTAATTCACATACTATCACCCACAGATACTAACTTTAAAATATTTCGGTTAAGTTGAATTGTATTAATATATTTATTTTTACATATTTTATACATTTTAAGTTTATTTTTATTGTTTATGCTGTTATAGTTGTTTCTGCTGTTTTTTCTTTCCCCCCCTCCACCCAGCCCGACCCTTTCCCCCTTCTCAAGTCAATCCCCGTTACCTGTGTCCATCGTTGTGCACATATGTTCTTTGGTCAATCCCTTCACCATCTATCAACTGTCTCCTCCTTCTTTCTAGCAGGTGTCAGTCTGCTTTATGCATCTAAACTTCTATTCGTCTATTTTGTTCATTAGTTTATTGCATTCATTAGATTCCACATATAAGTGAGATCATGTGTTATTTTAATAAAAAGTAAATAAAAAGTAAAGTCTGATCTATTGTTCTGAAGAAAATTTGACTTTAAAGATCTAATGAAAGAGAAATTTTTCATTACATGAGGAATTGGCTTATTCTTTTGTATGATTCTTCATGTCACTCTTTGCTTTGCCTCATCAAATTCTTAAACTTTAAGTATCACTAAATCATAGTCACTTAATTTTATCTTTGAAAATGGGCAAAATAGATAAAAAAGAGTAAGTTCATTTAACAAAGAATTTTTTCTCTTGCCATTCCCAATTTTTTAATTGTCTAGTCCTAGTAGTTATAAATCTTAGAAAGTTAAGCCTGAAATACTTAGGACTATTTAGAGAAAATCAATTAGAGTTTATCTAAGACTCAATAGACATTACATACTTCTGGTAATGGTAAAGTTTCAGACTATACCAAGATAAAGTTATATTCAATTTCATGTTTGTGGGAAAATGGTGAATATGGGTTATCCAATCTACCTCAGAGTCTTTATAAGCTTTTGGACCTTCCAGAGTATATTGTCCATGAGAGTGTAGACTTTGCTGTATTCACTGCTGTATCTGCAATGCTTAGAATAGTTATTCTCAATGTTCAGAACAGCATCTAGGACATAACACATGCCCAATAAATGCATATTTCAGTAATTACTTGATTACTTTTGGGAAAATGTTTTACGATTCCAGCTATAGATATTGAAAGCAAGTGATATTCTAAGGAGAATATAATAGAACAATTGAAAAATATTTTAATCAGTTTTTAAACTGTGAGGTAAGCATCATGTTTTTCATTGTTGTAATTGTAATCACCAGGGGAAGTTTCGAAGGTTAAAAGAGATTTACATTTCCTTAAAATTTCCAAGGAAAAGCTAAGAAGATAAATGGGACAGTTATATCAGTGATACTATTGAATTGATTTTTAAAGGATTTACTTATTGCATTGAGGGGGGGAAGGGAAGAGGAAGAGAGAGAGATGGAGAGGGAGAGAAAAACATAGATTTGTTGTTCCACTTATATATGCATTCGTTGGTTGATTCCTGTATGTGTCTTGACTAGGGATCTAAATCACAACCTTGGCTTATTGGGATGGTGCTTAACCAACTGAGCTACCACGCCAGAGTGAATTGAATTTTAAATAGGCAATGTTGATAAAGATAGCCTTACCAAAATATGTTATGGTTTTAAAAGCATTAAATAGATGAGTTATTAACTATAACTGTACTCAGCTTTTTTTGTGTCTACAATAAAAATAATTGTGAAATTATCTTATTCAATCAATCCTTATCCTTGCTTTGTAGATCATATACATATTATATATATGCCTTATTGGGTGAAGCAGGTTATCTACTTATGTTATTTGTAGATATTCTGCTTCTTAAGTGTATTGTCAGCAATGTGCTTTGCTTAATTATATTTTCCTTATTATTTCCCCAACTGTCCACCCTACTATAGGTTATTTAAACCCTACTTTGTAACTAATATCTAGAAAATAGCATGCCTTAATTGATTGATAACATTGTGTCATTTGAGTTATGCATTGCTTGTTTTAAAGCAAACACCAACTCATATTTTTATTGTTGTGTTGTTATTGTTTTATTTCATGGCTGTAGTGGTGAACATCAGTGATTCGTGTTACCTACCACTGCATCAGAACCACCTTGCTTAATGACTAAAAAGAATAATTACTTGTGTTGCTCATGAATCTTTCATTTGAGAAGGACTTGGCAGGTATGGCTTGTCCCAGGTGAGAGGTGGTTGATTTACTTTCAGGGTCACCCCTTCACATGACTGGCCTTTGGGGGAGCTCAGCTGTGGGTCAGAGGCTTTGTTCTCTTTCTATGTGAGTCCCTTTATTGGCGGCTTGGGTTTCTCACAGCATTGTAGTGAGCTTCTGTAGCATCTTTAGAATACGAAGTGTAAGTGCATGGTGTTTTTATGTCTAGCCTTGGAAGTCACATAACACCACTTAATCTGCACTTCATTGGTCAAGGCAGTCAGAAGGGCAAACCCAGATTCAAGGGAAGGGCACATGTACGCCACCAGCAAATGGGGGAGCAACAGGTTCTAGAAGAGCATGTAGGGCACAAGATGTTGTATTCACTTATGTCTACCATAGGACTAATGATTTATTCTTTTTGCGTTTCCAAAACATTCTTCAAAGTGGAGATGTTGTATCTCTTGCATTCTAGATCCTTTTCTGTGCATATACATGGCTCTCTTCTGAACTGGGGCTTTTGTATGTAGCCTTAGGGGTTAGCACCTCCTGTTACATTTTGTAAGCCACAGTATACATCTACCGGATACTTGTGCAGAGGAATATTTGCTCTTCTGATGCTAAGGTTTTCTTAAAGCTTTCCTGACATCTCAAAAAGACTTTTTCTAGGAGATAGTGAAAATCATGAGAATCAATCATAGGCATGTTTCTTGTACTGTTGGGCTCTAAGCACGGCTTCCTACTCATTGCTTCTCTATATCCCCAACTATTTGTACATATAGCAGAGTAAAATTATCTAAGATCAGAATCTAAATCTTATCCAGTTCTTTTCTGCTAATAATATTTTGGTATCATGAGTATTTTACTTAGTTTTAAATTATGTTTTAAATACTCGTGACTTCAAAATATCTTAAAACTTTAAGGCAAAGCTGAAAAATGACTAATGAAGTCACAAGCTCATCTTTTTTTTAAACTGTGTGGGAAATACAATCTTGATAATGTGTATTAATCTTCTTCCCTGTTATGCTTTCTCTTTCTCCATCTACCTGATGGAGTCTGTAAGATTCTTAAACTTGTCAGACTCATTGGGCAAGACATTTCCCTTTCATAAGAAGGCAGTGCCGCTGGAGCCAAGGTGGAATGAAATGGTGTTTTAGGGAATAGCATTCTGAATAGCCTATTTGTTGCTGGTTTTTCAGTAGATTGTTGTTTTTTCTCTAGCCATGCTTAATAACTCTATATGGTAATTCAATTTGATGTTAAATTAAACACAATTCTGATTACATTTTTATATCTGTTTTTCCTAATGATTATTAATTTAAATTACAAAGAGTATCTAGTTCGGTTCATGTTATATGAACCTGTTTTATTTATTATCCACTTATGGAAAAATATTTAATGACTCATTGATTTTTATATTCATTTATTCATTAATTTAGTCTGTTTATTTATTGTAACTTTTATAACTATTTGTTCAGCAAGTGTATATTGAACCCTTTCCATATGCTTGACTCAGAGTTGTATATAAAGTTAAGTAAAATATTCTTCCTACTCTGTAGCTTGTACTCTATTAGAAGAGATTATCAATTTTTATTTGTAAATGCTAACTGTAAACATCAGTCCATTCAGAGATGAATTTATAAGAAAGCTTTTCTGGTAACTCTATTTTCTAATGTTTGTTTTTAATATTTTATTTCTTTATTTTTAAAGAGAGGGGAAGGGAAGGAGAAAGAGAGGGAGAGAAACATCAATGTGTGGTTGCTTCTCATATGGCTCCCACTGGGGACCTGGCCCGCAACCCAGGCATGTGCCCTGACTGGGAATCGAACTGCGACCCTTTGGGTCACAGCCCACGCTCAATCCACTGAACTACACCAACCGGGGCAAAATGTTTTTATTTTTATAATAATCACAAGATTTCTATATGATTTTTAAATTTACATTTCTTACATTATGCAGTCTTTTTTTTACACTGTTGAAATCACTTTTTAATAGTATTAGAATATTTTCAGCGAACATATTGGTGAACAGACTGTGATGAGGTTTGTGTTATGGTTCAAGACCACATGTAGGCCATAGATTCATGAAAATAAAACCCTTGTAGTTTCTCTGGCAAAGACCTGGTGGCTTGTTATATTAAGACGCTTTTTCTTGGGTACTCTCTGTTTCTGTAATTAGCATTCTTCACCATAAGATCGTGGTTTCGTAGTGTTATCCTTAGACCAGAGGATCATTTGGAAAATTGTTTGAAAGGCCAGTTCTCAGGCTCCAACTCAAATGCTTGAGGGGCAGCCCAGCTACCTACTGTGCCCTCTGGGTGATTCTGATGCATAGCAGAATTTGAGAATTAGTCTTTAAAAAAAGAATCCCAACACATTTTTTTATCGCTGCATTAAAATTTTGAGTCATTTCCAGGATATACTTGGTACAAATATAGTTGCTTTATCCAGTTAAAGTTATTAGTGGAAGGTAATAAGCGTAATATGCTTTTGAAAAGTCTGTGCTATACACTAAGGACACAAAGCAGGCTTGTTTATTTGACCCATTTTCTCTATTCCTTGAGAGAAAACCAAATATACCCCTCTCTCTTAGTATGTATGGGGCTTGTATTTTTTAAAAAGTCTGTATGTGGTTTTATAGTTATTGCTTTAGCAATGGTAATATGCTGTCTGATTTATAATTAAATATTTTTTTACCTTTGGAATGTTGGTGTAATTTACTATGGTAAACAGTGTTCTAAAATCCATTCAGAAGTATTAGATTCTGTAATACCATTGTAACAGGTTTCATAGGATATTCCCCACGAACCCTTGGCTTGGAGGATGGGAGAATCAAAGGACAGCCTTTGAGAGATACTTTGCATATCTATGAGAATTAGTTATGTTAAAAGGCTGTGCTGTTGCTTTGGTCCAGGGATAGGGGCAGACTTTGACTCCTGATGTAGCTGTGATTTAGCAGGGCAGGGGGTCTTACAGTGTCTGTCCAAGCAGGGAGGCCGGTTCCCCTTTTACAGAGACTGCACAAGAGGCAGGAAGGTGTTTGGCCCTGTGTACTGGGCCATGCCTGCCTGGACTGATAATGGCAGTGTAAAAAGAATGTGAACTGTACAAAGAATGGGCAGATGTTACCCAGTGTGGAAGGAGGTCCTGCTGGAAGCTCTGGGCCAGGATTTAAACTAGGTGTGGAGTCACGAGGTTTTCTCTCTCTCTCTCTCTCTCAGTCGTGTGGTTTGAAAGGGTGCAGAAGAGCCCCACCAGCCCACCATGAGGTCTGGCGTGTAAGGAGGTGCCACATGGTTTTGGACAAAGAGCTGTAGAACACTGCTACATGACCGATGGTGCTGGAAATCGGGGAACCTGCCCAGTGGAGCAGGGAATACTGGGAGAAGCTGGAGATGCTGAACTATGACCAGGAGTCCTGAACTGAGGACTTCCGTGTTTCTAAGAGGCGGTACCTCCAATGGAATATTCCGAAGCTGGCTTGATTTGGCAAAGGGAGGCAGGACTGTGTGTTTATGGGTGTTTTAAAGGAATGGAACTTAATGGCAGAATTCCACCATCATTCTAAATCTGTATACCATTTAAACAACCAATTCCTTTCCTTTTCACCAAACTCTGGCATTGGGAGCCATGCTTCTTGGGGCAGGCCATTAGACCCCTTACAACTGTTTCAGAACTGCATAGGCTGGGGTTCTGTAACACCATGAGGAAAACAGGTAATATTTAATGAGCACTTACTATATTATCTCAATTAATTTTAACCCACATTTTGAAATAGGTACTATTTCCCTCTTTCCTTTCAGCCAATCAAAGGAAAAAAAAAACAAGTAAGTACTTTGCCTTGGCTAATACAGAGTGGAATCTCTTTACTCAAGCTTATGAGTTGAGGCTTCATGAAGAGCCTTCTTTTACCACAGTCCATTTTTGCAGTGGAAAGTACCTTGGGTTTGGTGTTAGAAGACTTACATCGGTTCTCAAAGTGGGGTTTCTGGACCAACAGTATCTGCATGATCTGGGAACTTGTTTGAAATGAACGAGCATTCTTTGGCCTCAGCTCAGATCTACTTAATTAACTCTTTTGATGATTCAGATACACTGTAAAGATGATTCACATACACTGTAAAGTTTGAAAACCAACTATCTATGTTTTAAAGACTCAATTATTTGCTTTTCTAGAATTGTAGTCAAATTATTAAACTTGGAATGAAATTTTTCATTCTCAAAAGGAGGTTAAAAGGAATCTATGTGTTAGATGGCTGTGAAAATTCAGAGATAACTCATGAGAAACAGTTTTGTGATTTGCAAAATACTCTCCAGATGTTATTTCATTTTAATTTATCACAGCAGCCTGTGGAGGTGATTGGAATTTTCACCAAAACTGTGATTCTGGAAGTGTTACTATGGTATGTCTTAGGAGGCTTGTATATTAGCTTCTAAGTCGACGACAGCTTTAATTGATCGAAATTGTTTAGTTTGCCATATTTAGCCTGCTGTTTAATAGAGAGCCAAGCTTGAAGGCTCTGAAGAGGTGGGATGAGGTGAGTAGGAAAGCTCTGTCCACTTTGAAAGGTGAGCTCAGTAAGTATGTAGCCACAAAGGAACTGCAAAGAGTTATTGGAAGAGGAGATTAGAAACAGAATTTGCTGAAATGTAATGGTACTAACCCTTACATTCAAGTTTTGCCTATTCCTGATACCTAGGGTTCCATTCCACTTTTTGTGCATGGCTCAAGTCCATCTTCAGTATGAAATCATGCCACTGAGATTTGGGGCGGAGGGCAGGGCCACTTGTGGTCACTTGTGGAGTATTCCAGAGAGAAGACTGCAGCTCAGAGTGGAACACGCCTCTGTGATTTGAGATCTGAGACACAGCTAGTGAGGGAAAAATCAAGGGTTGGGCTGGGTGAAAAAGGCTTCTCTCTCAAATACTTCACTGAGGTTTAGGTCTAACTGCCAGGACCCAAAGAGGGACACAATGAAATGAAAGCTCTCAGGATTCAGGTACATGAATATCCTGGATATTCTTGGTGTGTTTCTGTCCCTTTCCTGTCTGCGTCTCTCTGCATCTATCCCTACCTCTTCTCCCTGAAACCCACACACATACACACACCCTTGGGTAGCAAAAATAAGTGGGAGAGATGGGGTGATGGTTCAGTAAGACCACACAGTTGTCATATAACCCACTGGCAGGTGCTTTGCTCCTGTATTCCACAACAGAAATTAGTCCTAAGTAGGTGGCCCTAGGATGCTTTGCACACTTGAGATTCTCTCTTATTTTCATATTCTCATTTAGTTATGAATAGAATGTGTATCACTGATTAATAAAATGAATAAAGGATCTCTGAATCCTATAAGTGAAATTTCATTACCAAAGAGGAAATTGTTAATCCAGAGGAATTTAGTAAATTGCATCTGAGTAATATAAAGAAAAAGATATAGATAGCCAAGGTATAGATATAGCCTAGTACATTTTTTTCTAACTATCCTATAGCTTTTAGAACTTAGAAAATATAATATATTGCTGTGGAGGAATAAATATATAGTAATGGTGTATGAGGAGGTCAAACTGCTCTTTTAAAAATCATTTTTCACAATAATATACACAGTCTGGCACAAATAACACCCCTTTTTTATTACAGATTTTTTTATTACAAAATCATAAGCTTATAACTCTGTAACATAACAATATCACAGTCAAGCATACCATATGACATTTTAGGTGAAATGTTCAAATTAAAACTATAAATTTTTACACCCATATTATTACCCTCCCAACCCCACTCAAGCAGGTGTTAATTCTGCCAGACCCTGTATGATAAGAAAACAAAACAAGACAAAATCAAAGATTGCCTATACCCCAAATTTGAGTTTGCATATGGATTTAAATTTGGGAAATGCATCAGATTAATATGTTGCACAAACCAGATGTTATTGCTTTTGTAGGACCAAGAAACGCTACTATTCTCGATTTCCTAAGAGCAGAAAATAAGGTGTCAAGTTATTGGTAGGTCTAAATGAGTAATTGCTTGTCTACATAGATTTTTGAATGTGAGATAAGTTTCTTTAGTATGATACTACTTAACATTATGTTTTCCCTTCTCTGCAATGTCTTGCTACTTCCAGGAAGAGTGGCAGTTTCAGTGTGTGAGTTTCATATTCCATAATCTATTTCTATCATTATTTTACATCTTGACTCACCAAATATTAAAACAACTTTGAAGTGGGAGCTAAATTTTGTTACATGTTTTCAGAATGATTTGTGTTCACTTTTAGTTCTTGGCATTCTCTATTAGGTTTTAGTGTGTTGACAATCAAGGGTGAAAAGCCAACACAGCATTCTGGAATATATAAAACACAGCACTGTAATTGTACATTTCATGTCTTATTGTAATTGTTTATTTATGAGTATATCCAACTGCCCCCTCTATTTTTGAGCATTTCCTTGAAAGAGACATTTTCTCATTCAGCTTCATGTAATAGTAAATCTCATACGTTCAAATGACATTGTGTTGAATTTCAAACTGAGTATTTCTTGAATGGAATTTCTTTATTAAAAAAACTTTTTTTATGTAGGAGGGGATGCTGGAGATTATATGTAATTTAGTTCTTATTTTATCTATGATCTTATAAAATCTTAAAACCAACTAGTGGGAAGGATTAATATATTGCTTTACCTATAAAACCTATTATTACTTTTATTGTCTTTGTTTTCCAGAATAAAAATTGAATAATAATTAAACTCAGCATATGCTTAGTTTAATATCAGGTAATAACTTACAAAGTGTAGTAAAAATATGGTTGAATGAATTCCTGTGAAGTTGATATTCAAAGACTTAACTAAGAAGGCTAGCATAGTGGAAATGTCCCATTAGTAATGAAATATTACTTTACAAAAACAAATAACTTTTCCATGTACTTCTGTCTTGGATGTTGTCATAAGAAATTTAATGGCATGAAAGCTATGGCAGAATTTTAGCTTTATTTATTGATACTCCATCAATATGCATAAGTGAGATGTAGTCATGTACCAAAGTGAATTTATCTACTGTTTAGTATCTAGGAGTAGGTAAGAAAGCCACTTTTAAAGGAAAAGCATTCATTTTATCATCTTTTCTCACCTAAAGTCAACAACTAATTGACTGTTATACTTGTAATCTGAATTAGAGGTAACCAAAATCCTAGTATTGCTGAGACTGCATCACTGTATAATCTGTTATTTCTGAGTGATACACATAAAAACCAAATATATTTTCAATTTCTCAGTGTATTGTCAAAAGTCTACTGGGGCTTTTTTGTTTTGTACATTGTCCATGGGCTTTGAGTTAACATCCTAAGGGCTGTGTTGTAGGTTGACCATTAACCTGTCATAGTGAGGAGTACACACTAATGTTTTGCTTCCTTGTATAACATATTCCTTCAATATATATTTACTGAAAGCAATCTATACAATAGCATTAGATAAGAAGAAGTCAAAGCTTTAATTCTGTGTGCTTTTTAGAATTCTCTGTGTGATTTATGTTGCTATTATTTTTTTCAGAATATTCTGGTGAGAAAGCTTCCAGGTCCTTAGTTTATAATCACAGTGGCTTGTGCCTGTTTCATTCTGCCATAGCTGCTCAATGAAGGGGGGTTTGTGTTTTGTGTTGTTTGTTTTAAACTCACAGAGATGACTTTTTGTATGCACTTACCTTCCTTGAGATGGCAGTGTAAGCTATTTACTCTGGAACAAACTGCCCTTTTTTTTTTTTAACAAAGGGGACAGCTATAGTTTTATTTTATATTAACTTATACATTGTATTTTTTGTTTTAAAAGTTCACAATTTTATAAAAGCTAACTATATACTAAGTATTATTCTGTAATTTTTAAAAATAGATTATTGTGATAAAATAGTAATCATTGCCCTGGCTGGTGTGGCTCAGTGGACTGAGCGTGGGCTGCGAACCAAAGGGTCACCGGTTTGATTCCCAGTCAGGGCACCTGCCTGGGTTATGGGCCAAGTCCCTAGTGGGGGCATGTGAAAGGCAATCACACATTGATGTTTCTCTCCCTCTCTTTCTCCCACCCTTCCCCTCTCTCTAAAAATAAATAAATCTTCAAAAATAAAATAGTAATTGTTAAAATATGTTTTAGAAAGTGTTTTATTTTCACTTTTGGGATTTTTTTCCTTGATCATTTTCAGGTTACTATAAAAAGAAACTCACAGTCTTCTAAAAGATGATAATAAGCATCTTAGTCATCTATTTATTTCTACTAAACTGTGAATCTGGGAGAATTTTGGAAGGTAAATGTAGTCAGCAAACTACAATATTCACCATCCTTACTTTCAATCAGTCTTACATAGGAGAAAGTAAAATATAAAAAGACTATAAAAGTAGAGATCTGTCTTTCATCTGTGCAAGTGACGGACAGACCAACTTTAACAATATCTGTTTTCAACTGTTAAATATGATCTGATATTTTAAATTTATAAAAGGGAAAGATCTTTGCATTCTTAGCACCAAGGAATAAGAACATAGTAATTTGTTTCAGGGCTGTAGAAAGAATAATAGGAAAAGCCTAAGGGTAATATTTTTTTTTCTCTGGAAACAGAGAGTTTGGCAAATTATACATTATTTTTCTTATGAAGAAATAATAATGATGATAAGAGAAAAACACTGTATATAATGCATGATAAATATTTTTGTATATTATCTCACCGAATCTTTCTAAAGCACATGACATTATTACTGTCACTAGGAATTAGGTTTGAAGAGACTGATGACACTGAGAAATCAGAAATAGAACAAGGTGCCTGGCCCAGCCATGAGGACGCGAGAGCCTCAGATGTTAACTTTAAAGAGATGGGTGTTGGTGTTAGAGGAGACAGTAAGCGCTGTACTTCTTTCTCCCTTTCTGATTTTCTATTTCTTTTTTTCCCCTTCTGTTTTTTTTCTCACTAGTACATTTCTTCTATTAGTGAAATAATAATTGTGAGTTCCTATTCTAATCTAAAAGTGTGAGCAGATGGAGTTGTGGTGATGGATTTCAAAGCATGAAATATATGTATATTTGTCTTTTGATAAAATATTTAGTAATAAAGCTGATTACACTGTTCAGTAAGTTGGCTGTTTCATAATATTTTAAGGAACTCTAGTGGCCAACACTAATCTGAATTTATTTCATGGCAGCCTATTTTTAGTATAGATCTTCTTTCTTTATTAGAAATACGCTGTTCCTTTTACAGTCATATTTAGTGTTTGGAGCTCATGTGAGAACTTAAGAGCAGTTTCCTGAAGGTGATTATTACTTGCTCAATAAATACCATTATAGTAATTTGAGAGTACTATAACATTCTTAGGGTGCTTACATATATTGAAGTGATTCTTTTGCCTTTCATGGGCTTGGAATAATCCCTTTAGCATTAGTTGAATAGAAATATGTCTGTCCATTTTAGTAAAGGGAATGTCTGTCTGGGTCCTGCGGGCAAGGTCCAGGATGAGGCAGATGCTCTATACCTTAAACCCTTTGTGATTTGTTCAGGTTTATAAAGACCAAGGAGTTACATCCACATTGAATTATAACCTATCCTATTGATAGCTGATAATTTCACAATTCTTTGCATGAATAAAGAAACTTGACTACAAGGAGTGAACGCTGATTTCAGTATTACCTATTTAGCTGCAGATCTTATGCTTCATCACCTTTAAGACTAGAAACATATGTTTGGCTTTTATGAAAAAGATTATTTGGATTTATCTGACAGATTAAAATAATTTTTAGTATTTTTAAATTATGTTGAAAATATTTGAAATTATATAGACAAAATAGATAATATCTCCTTTAGTTTAAAGTTACTGTCATTTACACAGACATATATTGCTAAAAATAAATACAAAAATGTACTTATTCATGGATATTAAATTCTACAGCAGTCTTTTTGCCTACCCAGTAAATGCTGCCAAAATTATGGTCCTAGCAAAGAATGAAAATTGGATCATTAACATTGGAAATAAAAGTGAAGAAATTGATTGAAATGAATTATGTTAGATATAGTGAAAGCTTGGCAAAAATGAATTCTGCTAACTAATATAAGTGGCCTAGCTAAATGAGCAAGCAACTTTTTATTCTTAAAACAAGTAGAAAATACATAAGAAGTAAAGAATCTGAAACAAGCTTGAACTAAATGAAAGAAAATGTAATGGTGAAATAAAATTAGCAAGAATATGTACAGGTGCAGATAAGAATAGATTTCTTTGTTCTACAGAACATATTATTCATTTGTTCCTTAATATTTTAATAGTACATATGTATTAATGTAAATACAATATTGGTTTCAAAAATTTAAGATCTTTTTACTATGTGTTTTTACATTCATCGTTCCACTTAATCTTTACAAGTGACCTAGGTCATATTTTTAGTCACAGTTTTATATACTATTAAATAGAGACTTGGAGGGGATATCTTGAAACTGGTATTTTAATAACCAACTCTAAACCATTAAGAGATGCTTAGTTTATTTACATGAGATAGATATGAATATTGGTGGTGCCTTATATCAACAGTATTTTATCTTTTAGATTCTGTTCTCTAGTTTTAAAAGGTTTTGTAACTTTTAAAGTTACAGTGAAAATATGAATTCTAAGGCTAATGACCTGTCCCTGTTACAGAATTTTACCCATTTGGGGGCCAAGATCCTATTACTGAAACAGCGTTCCCATATCTCCCGCCTGGGGTCTTTCTGTTCTAGGTTCATCTTGCCCACCACCAGGTAGGAACTGTGGCTCTCAATGGCAGAGTTTGGTGAAAAGCAAAGGAACTATTTATTCAAAAGTTATACAGGTTTAGAGTAATGTCAGAATGTCGCCATTAAGTCTCAAAGTCCCTTTAAAACACCCACAAACACACACATAGTCCTGCTTCTCCTTGCTAAACCAGGCCAGTCAGGCGTATCACATCTCAGGAAAAAAAACAGAAATTCAGGACTTGGCTAGACTCCCCATTCCTCCTAGTAATCTGCGCTCGTCTGGACAGATCTCCCATGGTCCCCAGCATCATCAGCTGTGTCGTGGCAATCTCCAGTTCTTAATCCAAAATAATGTGACACCTCCTCAGGGTGCACCAGCAAGAGTCTGTTCACCCCTTTCCTTCTTGCATGTGAAATATCAATAAAATATTAACCTAATTACAAATAGTTAAGTGAAATAAAATATGCACAAGACCCTGGCTGGTCTGGCTCAGTGGATTGAGTGCTGGCCTGCAACCAAAGGGTCGACAGTTTTATTCCCAGTCAGGGCATATGCTTGGGTTGCAGACCAGCTGCCCAGTAGGGGGCGCATGAGAGGCAATCACACATTGATGTGTCTCTTCTTCTCTTTCTCCTTTCCCCTGCTCTCTAAAAATAAATAAAGTCTTTTTTTAAAAGTTCAAAAAAATCAAAATAAAATATTGAAAAGATTTTAAACTACCTAAAAATTAAGATTGAAAAAATGAGATTATTGTATGTAGTGCATTTGCATAGAAAAGTAAATATTTTACTATTATAAGACTAATGGAATAGAAGACTAATATGAGAATGTTCTATAAAGAATATTAAATGAACAAAGAGACTGCTAGAAGACTATCAAGGATAGAAACTAACTTTGGTTAAGAGACAAACAAAGAAATAAATGAAAAATAATAGTGACAATAAGCAAAAGAAACAGGAACTGTAGTGGCCAGGGCTCCTTCAGCTTTGGGAACCTCCAGTGGAATTGGTTAGAAAGAGCCCCAATGTGCTGGGGGTCACCAGAAGGCCTCTGAAGGTTAACAAGTAGAATAACAGGTCAAGAGGAAACTGTTGGGTACTCACAGATACAACCATGCATTGGAGCCTTGAGAATAGCAGTGAATGACCCCCGAATTTCCACTGCTGCTCAGGAGAAGTAATACATTGATAACGTTTGCATAAAAGGCAAATGGACATGTCTTATTAAAACTATATAGGTAAAAGCTGATCATATAATTAAATAATTATATATATAATATCAAGGAGAGTATAATGTATAGTATATTCTATTCATTTAACCTGCTAACATCACTTTTGGTAAGATTACTTGTCTTCTTTTCTCAATGTCCCTATCTCTGCAAAAAGAGTGTTTTAAAAGAGTACCTGAAAGGAATTTTTTTAAATGATATTGGTTATAATACTATATCTGTTTTTACCAAAATAGGTTTGGTTAAATGCAAAATGGAGTGGCCATTATCAAGGTCTAGCTCTCTTTATCTCTTTCATACTTTTGGCATGAGGAAATAAAAATAAAATGAACCATTAAGCTAAAATATATTTAGAAAAATACAAAACAATAAAATGGGGAATGGTTTTTCTTTTGGTTTAGAATTGCCACCATGATAATTTTACTCCCAACATGCTTGTGTTAATGAAGTTTAATTCGACTTAATGAACTAGGAAGCTTTAGTGACGCCATTCATTCTCTGAGAATTTTATCTTGATGTTTAGGATTTAACATCTGTCACTTCAAGGACCCTCTTTTGTGACAATCAGTAAAGACACTCAACTTCCAGAAATTCTTATTTTAGTAGATAAGGCAGAAATAATTTTATACATAAAACACTTCTCCTTATTCAGATACAATCATGAAGCTTTAAAAATTTGAAAAAGAACTGGTCCTGCAGCTTTATTTTTTATATGGCATATGGAACTGTTGTTATTCTTGTAGAGCTAAATCCCATAATGAGCATCCACATACACAGAGAAAATTTTATCCCTCCCACTGAACATTACAAGTGCTATAAAAAAACAATAGGATTTTATAAAACTTTGAGAAGAAAACATAGGCAGTGAATTCCTTGTCATCATTCTTGGGGATATTTTTGTAGATCTGATTTTAAAAGCAAGGGCAAAAAAAAAGGCAAAAATAAACAAATGGGACTCCGTCAAACTAAAAAGCTTCTGTACAGCAAAGGAAATCATCAGCAAAATAAAAAGACAACTTACTGAATGGGAGAAGATATCTGCAAATCATATATACTGTAAGGGGTTAATATCAAAAACACATTAAAAACCCATACAGCTTGCTGACAAAAAAGTGAAACCAATTTAAATATGGACAGAAAATCTGAATAGACCATTTTTTTTCAAGAAGATACACAGATAACCCATGGACAAATTAAAAGATGCTCAATATACTAATCAGGGAACAGCAGATCAAAATCACAATGAGCTGTCACCTCATTCCTGTCAGAATGGCTATTATCAAAAGAACAAGAAGTAAGTATTGGTAAGGATGTGGAGAAAAGGAAAGTCTTGTGCACAATTAGTGGGAATGTAAATTGGTCTAGCCACTATGGGAAACAGTGTGGAGGTTCCTCAAGAACTTACAAATAGAACTATTCTCAAGATCCAGCAATTCCAGGTCTGGTTATTTATCTGACGAAAATGAAAACACTAATTTGAAAAGATATATGTGCACCCTTATGTTCATTGCAGCATTGTTTAAAATAGCCAGGATGTGGAAACAACCTAAATGTCCATCAATGGCTGAATGGATAATAAAGATGTAGTGCGCGCCTGCGTGTGCGCACGCACACGCACACACACACACACACACACAGACACACACACACACAATGGGATACTATAATACTCAGCCACAAAAAAGAATGAGATCTTGCCATGTGAGACAAGGTGGATGGTCCTTGAATGTATTCTGCTAAATAAAATTAATCAGAGAAAGAAATAGCATATGATTTCATTTACATGTGGAATTAAAAACAAACCCAAATGAATGGACAGCCAAAACCAAACTCATAGACACAGAGAACTGATTGGTAATTTCCAGAGGGGAGGTGAGTTGGGCTCAGTTAAAATGAGTGAAGGGGGTGAAAGGTACCAACCTCCAGATATAAGTAAGTCGTGAGGATGTAATGTACAGCATAGTGACTACAGTCAATAACACTATAGGGCAAGTTTGCAAGTTCCTAAGAATAAATGTTCAAAGTTCTCATCACAAGAAAAAAATTTGGTGGGGGGAGTAATTTGTGTGGAGATAGTTGGTGGCTAAACTTATTGTGGCAATCACTTTGTAGTGTATAGATGTCAAATCATTATGTTGTACACTTGAAGCTAGTTTAATGTATGTCAATTATATTTTAATTAAAAAGTAGGTTTTAACAGAAATAAGCCAGTAAAAAGAGGGTGTATATATTTAGGTTTTCTACAATTGGATGTGCTTCCTTGCTTTTTGATTCATTACTTTTCTTTATCTAGATATTCAAGTGTATGGAACAGACGTGAGAGGAAATAAGAATGTTTTTTGTAAAGTGATTGCTGAAAGCACAAAATATGGCAGAAATAACATGTTTGGAATTATAGGAGATGACTCTAAAGTGGCCAGATTATAGTGGCAACACTGTGATTGTAGGGACCAAAAGTTCAATCCCAGTTCTGGCTTTTATCAGCTCTGTAAAACTGGAAAAGTTACTTGGTCTCTCAGCCTCTCTCCTCATCTACTTCTGTGGACAGGTGAGACTGAACAGGGCCATGTGTGAGAAGACATTAGGCAAAAGTAGATACTCATGCTCACTGTCTTCTCCTAGTAAAAATGGCTTATGTCCTTTAGGAAGGAACAGCTGGGTGTATAAAGTTTCAGGGAGGTGAGTGACCGTAATAAAAATGATACCAAAACAAATTTAAAGTACTATATAGTTTAAAAGAAGAAATTTACTTTGGAAAATATAAAGAATCTTCACCATGATCACCAACAGCAGCAGCAGCAGCATCTGATTATTAGAATTGTTGTAGATGCTCTTACAATTAATTTGTAAAATAAATGCCATTGTAAAGTATCATCATAGTTATAAATTTGGCTACTGCCCAGAAATAATATCAAGTTGAAGGGTATTTTTAAATACAATTCTGAAATCACTATATGGAATATTTGGAAATGTTCATTGGAGATTGACAATAAATCACTGAAGAGTTATGGATATAATTAGCTTTATTAAATATCTTAGTTTGTTTTCTAGAATCTGCTGTGTGTTCATTTAGTTTGCAGGTGGTTTTAATTTGTGCTGGTTTAGTGTAAGGCCATACTACCATGAGCATGCCCGATCTCATCCTAATTTGTGGTGGTTTAAATAAAACTGGATATTCAATTACACAAACAAGTAAAAAGCAATATATCTGTAGGAAATATATGGGTTTTCCATAGAACTAAATATGGTCTGAAGATTTTAAGATTCTAAATATCAAATATATCAACCTAGTTATAGAACATCTAGGATATGTTTATGATGTTTTGGATATATTAGGAAGATAAATACTGATTATCATCAGTCTGTGCTTTGACCATCAAAAAGTTGGGTTAAAAATGAAAGGAGTATAAACACTGATTTTGGAGTCTGTGAAAACAAAAGGGTCTGAAACTATCAAAGCTCATTGCTTGTTGTGGTGCATTTTGAATACAGATTATTCAGAATTCCTGGTGAAAGTGAATCAAAATAAGGGACTGTATTTCAACTTTTGTTCAATTTGTGTCTTAAGTAAGCATGGTGATAAGTATGTAACATTAAAGTAAAAGCAAGTTAGCTTTAATCATTAACATCTTATAAATTAACCTTTTAAAGAAACAACACAAGTAAGTCTTACACTATGAGAACAGACTTTGAATCTCAAATAGTCCTCATATCTGATAGCTCTCATAGTATTCTTTGAAATTTGGTAGCTGATATCCTGCTATCTTCTTGTTAAGTCTTAGAAAAAATAATTAAAAAAATATTTTGCTCATTCCAAATATGCTTCATTCCAAATATGCACCTTGGAGAAAATATTCAATTTAGGAAATATAGTAAAATATATACCTACATGTAGTAAAATATATACATGCTTTTTATTACTCATTAAATAGTATATTTTATTATATTTCTCAGCTGGGGTCATAACAGCAAATGTGCAGATAACTGTTGGAAATTCTGAAAATGATTCTGATCCTTTAAAAATATATCTAAACACTGTCTTCATGTTCATAAAAATTTGAAATGGCTGATATCTTTTGAGTGGATTGTCAAATCTAGTGAGATACTCTTAGAAATTAGTTTTTAGAAATTCTTTTACATATTTATTCATTTAAAAATATCAATATTTGAAGAGTTATCTTATTTCTGGACAGTCTGAGTTTTCTGCAATCTTCGTCTTTGGTTGACATTGTATTAAGTATTGTAAGTAATCTAGAGATGACTTAAAGTACACAGGATGATGTGTGTAGGCTACATGAAAGCACAGTCGTGTTCCACATAATGTCAGTTGGGTCAACGATGGACCACCGATATAATGGCGGTCCCATAAAACTATCATGGAGTTGAATTCCCTGTAAGAAGTGGAAGGATATGTGGTTCAGCATGAAGTTTTTTTTCTCTGATGGGAGCAATATCTCTGAGGCTTGGTAAGAGATTTCCTTTTACAGCACCCCAATTGACTGCATAGATTACATTCCTATCAGTCAGCCACTGACTTGTTTCAGCATGGAGGAATCTGTTCTGACAGAGCTACATGTCCAGAGGGTGCTACAGTGAAAACTTTCTATGGGGTTCCTGTACTTTGGAAGTATTTCAGATTCCAAGGATGTAAAGCATAGATAAGTTTTATTTCTTCCATCAGTTTAATCCCAGGATTGTGTTTTGTGCCAAATAGGTTCAATGAAACCAAAAACAAATTCCCAAAGTCAAAATGCTGGGTCCTCAATTCTATACCCTCTCCATGTTAAACAACCCTTTTTCACTGAGTATCACAGAATTTCTTAATCTGTCCACTTCTCTGGCATGCAGTAACTAAAACCACATTGCCATGTTGGTTCCTTATGTTCTTTTTTCTTTCCATTTGGATGCCTTATTCTTACTGATCCTCAGAGCACCTTCTACTGCCTCCTGACAATTTCTTCTTTGGTCATCTACATTTGCCTTACCAAGCGAATTCCTCCTAAGCATGTCCAATCAATCAAGTCCACGTCCCCGTTCATGGAACAGTACTGACAGCTTTGAAATTCTCTTTCTGATCGTGCCAAAGGAAGCAGTTTTGTGGGATAGTGTCTGTTTATAAAGTCTGCAGTAGTATATGGTAACATCCTAGGTTTTCACATTCATTCACCAGTCACTCACTCACCCAGATCAACTTCCAGTCCTGCAAGCTCCATTCATGGAAAGTGCCCTACATAGGTGTATTGTTTTCTTTTTTTTTATTATTTATACGATATTTTAATATACCTTTTCTGTATTTAGATACACAAATACTTAACCTTTTAGCTGCATCCTACACAGTTCGGTACAGAAACATGCTGTACAGGTTTGTAGGCTGGAAGCAGTAGGCTGTACCATATAGCCTAGTTGTGTCAGGGGCTATACACCACCTAGGTTTGTGTGAGTGCACTCTGTGATCTCCACACAATAACGAGGCCACCTAATGATGCATTTCTCAGAATTTATAGTCATCGTTGAGTGTAACATAAAATACTACAGCATTTTGTATAAGGAACATGAGCATCTATGGATTTTGGTATCCATAGCAGTCTTGGAACCAATCCCCTGTGGCTATAGAAGGATGAGTGCATTTCTAGGGCTTAATACATTCTTGCAAAAATAATAACTGTTAATGTTCATGTTAATAATAAGACCATATCAAGTCTTGACTCTGGTCAGTATTAATATCTAAGTGGTACTCTGGTGCTGCTTTTATGTTTTTTGGGTTTTTTGAAGATTTTATTTAATTTTAGAGAGAGGGGTAAGGGAGAAAGAAAGAGGGAGAGAAACATTAGTGTGAGAGTGAACATCGATTGGTTGTCTCTTGTACTCGCCCCTTTGGGGAACAAACCTATAACCCAGGCATGTGCTGTGACTGTGAATTGAACAAGGGACCTTTTGCTTTGAGGGACAATGTCCAACCAACTGAACCACACTGGTCAAGACATGCTTTTATGTTTATTTTTAAAACTCTACCATCGATAAAAAAAATAATTAGTGGCCATATTTTATAGGCAGTAATACAATGTTTTTTCTGTAACAATATTATGTGTGTTTATATGTGTATTTGTATATGTATATATATTATATATATACCTCTGTGCCCCTCTTTATATGTTTATATAGATATTTTTCTATAATATGCACTTGTTTTAAATATTATTTATGCTTTAACACCAAAGAGATTATAATTGTATATTAATTAGAAAACAAAACAACATGGCCTCAACATTTGTGAGCATTGTTACCATGATTTCTTATGTTTACTCTTCATCAATAGTAAATTAAACAACTCACAAATAATCCCATTGGCAAATTTTTGAAATATTAGAATTACCTAAATATTGTTGGGAAAGTAGTTTCTGTGCCAGGGAAATATATTTCTATTCAGTTATTGATTAGTTTAAGGCAAAATTTAATGTTTCTACTGTACAAAGACACAGGAGACTTGATAAACAAACTACAAATTAGAACTGTTTGAATTTTGTTTTTTTGAATGTTCCTGTATAATTATGTTTTTGATGAAAATGACCACCTAAAAGAATAGCATGATATTTTCTTTCACCTTCAGTAAAAAAAAAATATAAGAGTTATCATAGCCTCTTGGATCTGGCTCAAGATATTTGTTGCTTAGATTTAGGTGGAAGAGAAAACAAACCATCTCTGGGAACAGCAAAGATAACTGGCCAGATGGACTTCCATGTCCACACCTGGATCACCACAGTGTGTGCCTAGAACTATCAAAATGTATGACTGATGACATCTGTGCAATTTGAAGTTCTAATTACATGTAGGGGATTCTTAGGATGATTTTACTCTGAGCAACAGCTGCTAGAACTTCAACTCTACTTCACATAAATTATCTAGAAATACCTTTGAAATTAAATAAATAAAAGTAAATGAACCATTCTGGCAAAGGAAATAAAATCTCAAAGGCATTTATTAACCTCTTTTTGTTCTAAACACCAAAAATAATATAGATAATGAAATACCAGTATCAAATTATGATAACCCCCGTTAAAAAGAAAATTTCAAAATAAAAGTGTATGCATGCAGATAACAAATAATATTTAATATAGTAAATATTTATATATTTTTTGCTTGTCCAGTTTTTAATTCTTCTTTATATTAGCATACTGTCGAGAGGTAATTCCTGGTGACCAGCTACTGGAAAACAACCTATCATATCACTCCACACTCTATGGAGGGGTATATGAGATAAACTCATTCAGTCAGCTGCATTGTCACAGGACTTGACTCTTCAGCTGGTAACACCAGAAGAGAAAAATCATTCGTGTAATGGTGGTTGAGGCAATGAGTTATGAGTGGACTGCACCTGCTTCGAAATTGCTCCTGTGGTTTCTCCTTCCTGTCTTTCAGAACTGCCTTGGCATGGAACTGTTTTTCAGCTGGTTCTCAGCCTCCAGCCAATTCCAAGAGCCGAGCTATGTCTCCAACATATTTCCAACAAATCCCCTTTTTCTAAAATTAGCTAGATTCCAGTTCTGCTGTTTGGAATCAATTACACTAATTGATTGACATTTCAAACTTACTAGTTAATTGACATTGAGTTGAATTTGCTTGTTATTTTCATGTGATGATATATATAAACACCTGATTATCCAAAGAATCTCTGAAACAATTGAGAAAATATTTAAATTTTCTATCTGTGCATCTGAATGTATATGTCATCTTTAGAATTCAATTTTTTTGATAATGGTAAAAGACATATAACATGAAATCTACCCATTAATTAATTTCTACTTATGCACTATGGAATTAACTATCTATACATTGTTGTACAGGAGCTGTCTAGGACTTTTATTTTGTGTGACTGAAACTCTGTGCTGATAGCACAGCAGATCTTCTTTTTTATTTTTACATTTAAAAAAAATTTTATTTTAATTGTTGTTCAAGTACAGTTTTCTGTCTTTCACTCCCATCCCAGTCCACCCCCCAGTGCTCCCCACCTCCCTCCCATTTCCACCTCCCTCAGTTTTTGTCCATGTGTCCTTTATACTTGTTCCTGCGACCCCTTCCCCTTTCCCCTGAAATTGCCTCCCCTCTGCCCTCTGGTTACAGCAGATCCTCTTTTCTCCCTCCCCTCAGCCCCTGAAGTTTGACCATTTTAGACCATGTATAAGGGGAGTCATGCACTATTTGTTCTTTGGTGACTAGATTATTTCGCTTAGCATAGTCCTTAAGATTTATCCATGTAGCATATGACAGGACTTCCTTCTTATTTAAGGTTGAATAGGATTTCATTTTATATGTTTGTGTATATCTGTATCTATATTTATCTCTGTCTATCTAAACCAATATCTATCTTTTACATTTTCTTTACCATTCATCTACTAATGGATGAACATTTAAGTTGTTTCTAAATCTTGGCTATTATGCATAATGCTGCAATGAACATAGCAGTGCAAATATTTCTCTGAGAGAGTTTTCAATTTTATTGGATATATGTTGAGAATTGAGATCTCTGGATCATATATAGTGCTTTTATTTTTAAGTTTTTTAGGGAACTTCATACAGATTTTTGTTGTGGCTGTACTGATTATGTTCTTAGCAATAATGCATACAGATTGTGATATCTCTACATCCTGACTCACGCTTATTTTCTGTTTTGTTTTAATTTTTATAATGGTCATACTAACAGTTTGAGGTGGTAACTCATTGTAGTTTTGATTGGCATTTCCTTGTATATGAGTGATACGAGCATACATCTATTGGCGATTTGTATGTCTTCGGAAAAATGTCTGTTTAAGTCCTTCGCCTACTTTTTAATCAAGTTAGTTTTTTGTTATTGAGATATTTGAATTTCTTATAGACTTTGAATATTAACTCCTTATGATATATGTTTGCAAGTATAGTCTGTAGATTGCTTTTTTCACTTTTTTGATTTTATTTCTCTATCACACAAAAGCTTTTTAGTTTAATGTAATTATGCATGTCTATTTTTGCTTTTGTTTTTAGAATTTTGGTGTCATACTAAGGATATCATCACCAAGGCCAATGTTGTAGAATTTTTCCCTTATAGTTTTTCAAAGACTTTTATAGTTTCAGGTTTTATGTTTGCCTTTAATCCATTTTGAGTTGATGTTTGTGCATAGTGTAAATGTAAGATAAAGGTTCAGTTTCATTCTTTAGTGTGTGGGTATAGTTTTAGCAAAGTATTTTTTGAAGAAACTATCCTTTCCCCATTATCTAGTCTTGGCTATGTTTTCCAAGATCATTTCCCCATATATATGTGGGTTTATTTCTGGGCTCTCTATTTTTATGAGTCATTCTATATGTTTGTTTTTATTCTAATACCACACTCTTTTCATTACTGTATTTATGTAATATGTTCTGAAGTCAGGAAATGTGATACCTTCAACTTTGTTTCTTATTCTCAAGATTGTGTTTGCTTGGCGGGTGGCAGAGGAGTGAAATGGGGGCAAAACTGGGACAACTGTAATAAAACAACAATAAAAAATTTAACCACAAAGGATTGTTGTTGCGCTTCAAGGTGTTTTGTGGTTCCATGTGAATGTTAGGATTACTTTTTTCTGTTTCTGAAAGAGTTGCTATGGGGATTTTCATAGGGATTTTATTGACTGTGTAGATCTCTTTGGGTAATGTGAACATTTTAACAATAATTTATCTTTGAATCCATGAACACCGGTCTCTTTCCACTTATTTTTATCTTTTTTAATTCCTTTCAGCAATGTTTTATAGTTTCAGTGTATAATTCTTTTGCCTCTGTGATTGTTTATTCCTAATTATTTTATTTTTTGCTGTAATTGTGCTTTTATAGCTTTATTGAAGTCTACTTGACAAATGTAAAGTTATATACATTAAAGATATAAAATGGTAATGTTCTAATATACATATACATAGTAAAATGTTTCCCCAAATCAAGATAGTAAACGTGTCTATAATCTCACATAGCTATGGTGGGGGATGGGTCTTTATTTTTCTTTTAAATCAAAATCAATTTTGGAAAAATTTGAGTATACAATGCAGTATTATTAATTATAGTCACCATGCTGTGCCATAGAACATCTTCCTCCTATGCAATTGAATCTTTGTTCACTTGACCAAACTCCTCCCCATTTTTTGTAACCTTCAAACCCTGGCAATGATATTTCTCCTTTCTTCTTTTATTATTTCTACTTACTTATATCCCACATAGCATAAGTAAGATCACATAGTGTTTGTCTTGCTGTGTCCACTGTATTTTACTTAGCATAACATTATCTAGGATTATTCATGTTGTTGCAAGTGCCAGGGTTTTCTTCTTTTTCAAGGCAAAGTAATTATGTGTGAATGTGTGTAAAAGTGGGTCAGTTAGCTTCAGTTTTCTCACAAAACTACAAATGAGATGCAGGCTGGGGTCACAGTCATCCTAAGACTCTTCTGGATTCAGATTTTTTTCTTAACACACTCATGCAGTTGTCACCTAGATTTAGATCCCAGGACGCTGTTGAACTAAGGTCTAAATTTCTCTCGGGCTATTCGCTAGAGGCTGCCCTCAGTCCTCATCTTGTGAGTTTCCTCATACGGCAACTCACATAATACCAACCGGCTTCACAATGTGAACAAGTGAGAGAGCAAAGGAGTATACAAGCAAGACAGAAATCAAAATATTTAGCAACCTAATGACAAAAGTGACCTCTTATTATTTTTGCCTTATTATGTTTGTTAGAAACAAGTTACCAGCTGCAATCCATACCCTGGAGGAGATAGTACAAGGGTGTAACAGGAAGTGGCGATCATGGTGGCCATTTTGAAACTGCTTACCATGAATTTGCCTAGTGTTTTGGATTATTTAATCAATCTAAAAGAAAATTATATGACATCAGTTGTACTGTCACAAAGTTCATAGGAACTTTGATAAATTACTTATCTACCCTGAGGTTTAGACTGTTCATTTATAAAATGGAGGTACTAATTTCTACCTCATAAGGATTTATACTATATATAGCAAAGCTTTTAATGTATGAAGTACTGTACAAGTGACTGTGAATGTTGCTAATGTGCCACATACTCACCTGCATTTTGTGGTTGAATAGAATATTTGAATGACTTTCTCATACTTAGAGTTTGAAAAATAAGCATGTGTCAGAGATAGAAAAGTGAAGTAAAAATATTTAACTCAAACATTTTTAAAAATGGAAAATATATACTGTTTAGTCAGTAGCAGTAAATAGCTAGCTGTATAGGAAAATGGGGAATGGTTGTGTAAATATGCATATAATTCTGCTTAACTGGATTTTGTGGTAAGTAAAGGACAATGATGGGAGGCAAAGTCAGAAATGTAGTTTGGGCCAGGTGGACTGGAATTTTGTTAGTGAACACGGTGGAACTTTTAAAGATTTCGGAGCAAAGGAATAGCTGTGTAATTTAGGCAGATTTATTGCATTTATTGCATTAATCATAAATCATACCTATTCATGATTATTTCAGGTATTGTCTACAGTTTCTATTTTTGGAAGAGTTTTATTTCCATATATTAGGTTAGCCAGAAAGTCTGTATTTTTTTCCATAAAATAAAAGACACATTTTTCATTTTCACCTATAACTTTGTTGATTTGGATATTTTGAGTATGTTGGCTGTTGTTTGTGTGGTATAACAATGGTTGTTCTCAGTCTGATTTCTATCAACTTCAACTGGTCTATCTAACCATAGAGCACCCTCCAGTGAGAAATCTCCAGTATGAAGTGTTGGCAACAACTTTTGACACCTTCCATCAGTTATAGCATCTTCTCCATACAGTGCACAAATCTTTTTTGTGTTTCAGTTGTGTTTTTATATTTTTTTAAATAATAAGCCATAGTATGCTACATGTTGTGTACATTCTTCCATTTTCAGTATTAAAATAGCCACACAAAAATTCATGAATTTCGATAAGTTTTCTATTTTTTAATGCACACTGATATGACAGCTGTCACAATACAGTCTAACAAAATTGTCTTTGAATGAAGTTAAAGACAACTAAGCACTACTAGAGCCATCTTACACAGAAAAAACAAACAAACAAACAAACAAACAAACAAACAAACAAACTTTTTGGTGAACCACTAGTACTCTTTGAGACTTCAATAGAACAGGGCTGTGTGTGGGAAACATTATCAAATAATGTTTATTTAGCATAATAGGCAAACTATGGAAATAGAAGTGGGAGCTATATTGAGAAAAAAGAGAGAAAAATCTCAACCAGTGATAAATAATATTATAGCTCCCAAGAATGTGTTACTTATCAAGTACTCTTTGAAGAACTTTTGAGATCTTTAGAGTTCTGATAAAATGGGGGTCTCATTTTATCTTCATAATAGTCCTACAAGGTCTGTATCATTATTATCTTCTCCATTACATAGATCAGAAGTTGAGATGTAGATAGATTCAGTACCTTGCCTTGTATCATTGAACTAATAAATCGAGAAATCAAGATGTGAACCTGGCAGTCTGGCTCTAGACACTTACCACTAAAAGTGCTACCTGCTGACCAGCAGCATCCAGTCCCACCTGTGAGAAGAGACCTGGGATGAACATCGGGTCTCAGCCCAGATTAGCTCAAAGATCCTTACCCAAAGGTCTGAGCAGTTTTTGAGGCCATGTCCTTAAACTGTCTTACTATATTGTATTGCAGAATGAACCCAACTTACTGTGGAGGGTAATGAATTTGTAGATCTTGTCATAGAATCACTCCAGGACATATATTTTCTCTTTTGACCATGCTATTGAAGCTGTCTAAAGCAGTAAAAATGTGATTTTACCTGGAAATTTCTCTTTTCCCTTGTACTCTTGCCAGTTTCCAATTTTTGATGCATTAAACTTGCAGGCTGATGTGTGTGATAACTGATGCAGTATGACCCAGGTCAAGAGGTGTGTGTGTGAAATTGCTTTATGCACTGTTAAATAGTAAACTTACTTTCATGAAGTATAAGAACAGAAAGGATTATTAAGGATCATTTAGACCAACCTTCAAATTACTGATGAGGATATTGAGGTTCCAGAGGGAAAATGTTGCTAGTTAAAATGGTTAAGTGGTAGTATCCTGAGGAGATATCTAAAATTGTAGTTTCTTCAGTAACCTAATGAGAATATCAAGGGAATGAAGTTATAAGGCAACATCCTGAAAAGGATTCAGACTGTTGAAATTGAATGCTTTTCCACAGTGCTTGGTTTTTCTAGGGTTGGTATGCATTTTGGACTGGCCAAGAGCTGGGCAACCAAACAGAGTAATTATTTTAGTGAAATGAAATAACTGAGGTTGTCAAGACAGTTATACACCTATACATAAATACACCATCCATTTACTTTCTTATTTATTCACAAAATAATTTTTTGTTGAGTTTGTACAAATAATATGCAGCACAGCACATTTGAGTTTGAGACGTCTTTAGGAGAAATAAGATGATGTGGGTATCAACTAAGCAGTTGTACTTGTGAGTCTGATGGTGGAGTGGAGTTGTGTATTTGGAGCTGAACAACATTTGAAGTTTTGGTTAAGGATAGTATCATTCATAAATGTTCGAGAGAGTGAAGGGTGAGAAGGCAAGTATACTGTGGACTGTAAACTGACTAACGGTTGGGGAAAAGCAATATTTAAGAAGTAAGTGGAGGATGAGAATGAAAATGACTAAGAAGACTAATCTAAAAGGAAGGAGAAAAATATCAGCAGGGAAGTGCTTTATGACTCAATGATGAAGAGGTAATTTAAGTGGAAAGGCATTAGCATCCATGTCAAGTGCTGCTACAAGTTAGTTAATAAATGGAATAAGTATCAATTTAATTTTACAAGAAATATTGGTTATCTTGGTCAGAATATTTTCTAAGGAGTTGTAGATGTGACAGGAATGCACAGGAGATCAAGAAGTAGAGACAATATTTTTTTTACTTATTTTTTATCATTGATGTGGATGTTCCCATTCCTCCTGTCTTTGCCCACCTCTACAAAGCCCCCACCCCT
>PVKM010007505.1:0-41292 GCA_004027735.1 Carollia perspicillata | reverse complement strand
TGACAAGAATGTCTGTGTTTTAAAGGAGCTTGCTAGAACACAAAGGGAATTTAGCAATAACTTAATCCAAACCCTTTGTTTACAGGCGAAAAAACAGACTTGGAGAAGTCAAGGGGCTTGAAGCCATGTTAGCTCTTTAGTGGAACGGGCTTCCTGGCTTCCGGGGCTCTTGATGAGATCAGTACAATAGACTAAATATTCCATCTTTATTCAAATGATGACTTTCTCACAGTGTCATTTTGTTCCGCATGGCCTAATTGTTTTACATTAACATGTTTCATTAACACATCAGAAATGCCTTTTATAAAAGCTGAAATGAGGTAAGTAGAACCATCTGTCTTTGCTAATCTTCGTCAGCTCCATCCTTCCAGCTCTGAGGAATTAGACTTTGGGGCTCAGTTACTATAGTGCAGGTGCTAGTCCAGCCTGCAGAGGGGATTGAGGCTCTCAGAATCACCATGGCAGTGAAAGATTCCGAGCCACTATGTTATCAGCACTTGCGGTTGAAATAATTATGCCACCATATGTGTGACATGGCTGTGGTCCTTTAAAAGGGCAGAGGCATACGCTATACAAAATTAAATTCAAGGAAAGAGACTCAGAAGCAATGACAACTATCTGAGGCATAACTGCTCCCAAGAGAAGGCCAGGAGTCATGATGGTGTGGAGGAGGAAAAATAATTTTTCTTCCTATTCTCTAATTTCTTCTGGCTGGACAAACAATCAAATTAACATGAAACAGATTAACAGGAGAAAAATGACCCAAATAATTATGTATGTACACACGGGGTTCCATAAGAATATGAGACCGGTGAACAGATTGGCTCTTAAGGCTTATATGGCATCTTGAGCTAAGGAGAAGAAAGGTGGGGAAGTCGTGGTTTGGGATTGCAAAGGGCCTGGAGGCAGTTCCCGGAGAGTTAGAAATGTAACTATTTGGTAAATAAGGGTTTGTTGGGCTATCTTTAACACCGGGGCAAAGAAAGGACTGTGATCAAATGGGCTTTTCTGGGTTCCTCCCTGTCTACCATACCTCATTCTTATTAAACTGTAGAGATCTATGATGATAGCTGCCTTTCTGGAGCAGGTCCCCTACGTCAGTTCTGTTAGGACAAAGGTCCTAATAGACAGTTAGGACGAAGGTCAAAGTTTTCCCCTGAGTCTTTCTCTTTTTTTTTCCTAAATAACCAACTTAAATAATATTCCAAAAGTCATATTTTGGGATGCCACACTTAGCTTTCCTCAATGGCATGAACAGAAAAGCAACACCTTTTCCAACTCAGCCAGTACCAATGTGACCCTTGGCATAACACACTCTGCTCTGAATTTTAACCTCAATGTCTTTGAAATGAAGTCGAACAATACGCATGTCTCTAAATTCCCTACAAGCTCTAATCTTAAAGCCTTTAAGTGGTAAGAATTCCATTTTACAGTCAAAGGGCTCACTTTATTAACATTTCTTTCTTTATGGGTAAACATGTAAAAAGGCTTATAACCAAATCACTTTCCACTTGAGTAGCTTTTTATATGTTTTCTTACTTTCCAAGAAAAGTGCTGTATTTTAGCAAATCTACTATTGTAATTCCAAACATGAGCCATTATTGTCTAGACCCATTTGGCTTGGCTTATTGGACTATTCCCTAAGATATCATAAAAAATACTTGGTTTTTATTCTTGTCTGTTGTTTTATCCAACAATTTCTTTTTTCTTCTCCAGCATTTTATTTGCCACAACCAAGCCAGTTGGGCAGGAACTGATTCACAATCTCTCTAATCTCTGAGGCACTGAGGTTTCTGACCAACATACCAAAATCATGAAATTCTGGGTTCGGTTGAAATAAAAATAAGATAATTCCCCAAGCCTATGAAAACTGCTAATGATATAGTCATCACAAAAACCAAACATTTAAATTTTGGAAAATATTGAGAGATAATAGTTATTATTTTTAAAGCAAAATGATTTAAAGCAAAAAGCCTCCTTTTCTTTCTTCTGTTGATTCATTCTTTCTAGTCCATCACTCAGCCTGTGAATCAGACCTCTCAGAATAACCTGACTGAGGCAAATTCAACACATTCAAGTTTAATTTTCTTCTATTCAAACACAACTTGCACAATGAGGTGAGCGTCTAACAATTCAAAGGAACAAACCATTAAATTAAAATTCCTAACTTGATTGTTTGAATCACACTGGGCTAAATTTACATCCTCCATAACACTGTGGGAATTCACTCTGTGGGAGATTTTTCTAGCTACATTTCTTAAGCAAACCTTTTCTTTCTCTTCTTTTTTTTTAAAGGGTGAATTACTCATTGCTGTACCTCTAACAATAAGAAGAAAGAAATAAAACTGGGCTCCAGGAGAAAACAATGAGGCAATAATTTTGAAATTAAAATATAACACATGATATATCAATATAATTGTCCTGAGTATGTGATGATAACTCTGCTTTGATGGTGTTATTTCCTGAGCACACAAAACCTAATAAAATCTGGAGGGCTGAATTGATGAGAAATTCAGTGTTAGAGATTATGAAAAACACACACTAAAATAGCCAAACAAAATTACTGGGAAACAATTTTAGTGGCAAATTATTTATCCAAGTAATACCGGACAATTTATAGAGCTCTCCCAACATTAAAATAAATTAGTTACCAAAAACACTTAACTTCTTCGGCAAAGTAAAATGTGATTATGTAACTATTTGCTTGACCTTGAGCAAGGCAGTCATGTTTTTGTGAGTCATATTTCTTCATGTTTTATTATTCATCCTTAAGAAAACTTTTTCTAAAATTTCTGTGATTATAGCTTTGTGACGATGGGTTGTTCCCTTGTCCTTTATTCACCTCATTTATTCAAAATGCAATCATTAATTATAAAATTGAAACAAAAGGTTTGGTAATGATCAGCTCACCAATTGATGATATAATTACCAAACAGCAGTAGAATCAACCGTGGAAGCATCCAGAATGAAACATCCAAGCAAGCATAAAGCATCCAAGGGAAAAAAAATCATCAAGATTCTATGTTCACCACAAAAATAACTGTTTTATGCATTTGCTTGATGTAACCTTGGGTGTATCATTTAACTGTTCTGTGTCTGTTTGCTTTTCTTCAGATATAAAATGGAGATAATAACAGCATCTCTCCCAGAGCTGTTGACAGACTAAATTGAGGTAATGCATATACAAACCCAAGTGCCTGCAATACAATAAAAGCTCAATAAATAATTCCCACTGTTAACATTATCATCAGAATTATTACAGATAAACTTTCATTTGTGATCACCATTTGGAGAATAAATTTGAATGAGAAGAACATTCCACTTCAAAGTGAACATTACAATTTAACACTAGATAGGAGAGATTTGGTAAAAGAAATCCTTTAGCTCTTTCCTTATAAATAACAAAGCAGTCATACAAATAAGAGAGCAAGACACCTTGATTTCATACTCATAAAAAAGGAATTTGCAAGCTAGGCTCTGCTATGAAAAAAGATGGAGAAAAAAGAACTTTCTTTCTATCTCTTGGCATTTGTCCCTAGGTTTTTAATTATTTCCCCAGCTAATTAGTTGCTTGTATTTCTAAACCCACTAATCAGACTTTATTAAAAACTCCAAAGTTTTTTAATGTTTTTATATTTGTGATAACCTCCACTTTTCCCTATCTACTCACCCTTCTTTTTATACACACATACTTTTTTCTACTAGCTTACTTAGGAGACAGATGTTCTCTTGTTTCTTCTGTCACATGTTGACTTATTATATCAAGGAATTTCCCTAGCTGCTACCTGCACTGGTAGTTTAACCTCAAATTATTTGAGTGGGACAAGTTTATTCACCTGGCATTAGTGTAGAGATGGTTCATAGATAGATGTAAGTATTAAATACAATAATAAAATTTTAGCTCAGGAGAGGACGGTGCCTGGGATGAAGGGGAGAGAAATACATAGTAAAATGGAGGTTTAGAAGTCATGCAACAGGAGTGACAGGCCCAGTAAGGATGAGAGAATTTCATGGGACCATGGATGCTATGTGTCCATATTCAAGACATTTCTTCTGCAAACTATGCAAATGTAAAACTTCCAGACAAGATGGAGGCATAAATAGAAATACTTTGCCTCCTTGCACAACCAAAAGAAGGGCAACACAAATTTAAAAGACAAAAAATAACCAGAACTGCCTGAAAATCAAACTCTATGGAAACCTGACAACCAAGGAGTTAAAGAAGAAACGTTCTCTCTGACTGGTAAGAGAAGTGAAGATGGACAGCCGGGGTGGAGAGGACTCACAGCAAGGCAGTGGCTGAAGGACCTGGTCAGGCAAGGAGATGGCTGGGGGACTCGGCAGTCTCACATTTGAGATAGAACACACAATCCAGGGTTCCAGTGCAGGAAAATAAAGCCTCAAAACCTCTGGCTATAAAAACATGTGGGGGTTTCAGAGGCAGCAGGAAAAACTCCCAGCCTCACAGGAGAGTTTGTTGGAGGGACCCACAGGATCCTAGAAGGTACACAAAATCATCCACCCAGGAATCAGCACCAGAAGGGCCCAATTTGTCTCTGGGTAGAGGGGAAAATGACTGAAAGCCAGCCAAGAGCCAAGCAAGCAGTAAACATTCGACCAGAACACAATGAAGAAACAAGAATTCAAAAAATGAGGAGAGGCTTAGGAATCTCTGGGACAACTTTAAATGTTCCAACATCTGAAGCATAGGGGTGCCAGAAGAAGAGGAAGAGCAAGAAATTAAAAACTTATTTGAAAACATAATAAAGGGGAACTTGCCCAATCTGGCGAAGGAAATAGACTTCCCAGAAGTCCAGAAAGCTCAGAGAGTCCCCAAAAATTTGGACCCAAGGAAGCACACACCAAAGCATATCGTAATTATATTACCCAAGATTAAAGAGAAGGAGAAAATCTTAAAAGCAGCAAGAGAAAAGGAGACAGTTACCTACAAAGGAGTTCCCATTAGACTATCAGCTGATTTCTCAAAAGAAACTTTACTGGTAAGGAGAGGCTGGAAAAAAGTATTCTCAGTCATAACAGGAGAGGACCTATGTCCATGAGTATCTATCTAGCAAAGCTATCATTTAGAATGGAAGGGCAGATAAAGTGCTTCCCAGATAAGGTCAAGTTAAGGGAGTTCATCATCACCAAGCCCTTATTATATGAAATCTTAAAGGGACTTATCTAAGAAAAAGAAGATAATAAAAAATGTGAGCAGTAAAATGACAATAAACACAACTATCAACAACTGAACCTAAAAAACAAAAACAAAACAAACAACTAGAACAGGAACAGAATCACAGAAATGGAGATCACAGGGAGGGTTATTAGTGGGGAGAGGGAGAGGGGAGAAAGGGGGAAAAAGCACAGGGAATAAGAAGCATAAATGGTAAGTACAAGATAGACAGGAGGAGGCTAAAATAGTATAGGAAATAGAGAAACCAAAGAACTTATATGTATGACCCATGACATGAGCTAAGGTGGGGAAATGCTGGTGAGAAGGGCAAAGGGCAATAAAGAAGAGGAAAAAATGGAACAACTGTAATGGCACAATCAATAAAATATATTTTTAAAATAGCAAAATATGCAAATGTAAAAGTATCCATGCTATATGGAGACTCTCAATTATGCCACACACACAACTTTTGTACAAATTTCTTATACACTGAATTTTGTGTCATTAATTCATTTGATGGGTAAGACCAAAGTGGAACCTAAGGTAGAGACGACAAATCAATTGCAACAAGCTCAAAGACAGATTTTTTTTAAAAGAAAGCTAATTTGATGACTGAAAATGATGTGATCTAGAGAAACCCAAGCCCCCAACCCCAAGAACTTTTGGAGAAATTAGGAAGGATTCTTACACTTCACCTCCATATGTGGAATGAGAAGTCAGGTGAATTTTGTGTGGCAAGTACATGTTCATCAAGCTTAAGTGCTCAGTGTCAGCTATACTAGTCATGATGGTTTTCTTTGTTTTCATTTTGGGTGGTTGTAGTAATGATGAAGTGAGTCATAGACTGGGCACATCACATTACATTTTTTAAAAAATGCTAACTTTTCCTATATCCTAACCACAAAAGAATAAGAGCCAATTTTTGGTTATTTGCTCTAATATAGGCAACTTATATTTCCCCCTAATAGCACTTACCAAAATTTGTAACCATTACTTATTTTTATAACCTAATTGATCGTCCTTCTTTAATCTGGTTGTGGTTTTTCTAGAATAAATATGTAAAGCCTCTTATATTGCTGCATACGCAGGAACAAACTTGTACTACTATTCTCCTCTTTGCAAGGCAAGAAAATACACCATTTCACCATAATTGAATCCATTTACAGCTTTATTTACCTTGTTATTTCTTCTGATCATACTCTGGTTATCTTAAGTAGTTTCCAGAAATCCTCTAGTTTTGGAAAAGATAATCGTGGGCTTCTACCCCAAGGGGAAACTTCTGCAAACATTGATAAAGTGGCATGTGATGCTACAGTAGATGGAGGGAGAAAGGAAGGAAGGAAAGAGACTTCCTAATCAGAAGTCTGCATCAACTTCTACATAACCAAGGTGTTTATCACTCAGGATTCTTTACTTGCAAGCAACAGAAACCCATTCTGGCTAACTTAGTCACACATACACACACATACACACACACACAGGTGGGATGGGGAAACAGCAATTTGTTGCCACATCACAAACTCAAAAGTTCAGGAGTAATGTCTTGGTATTGTTTGACCTACGGGTTCAAATGCTATTCATAGAGTCCAATTTCTCTCCAGCTTCTTGTTCTGCCCTCTTCCTTGATGCTTTTAATATCAGGGTCCAAATAGTGACCAAAAAAGTTGCCAGGAATTCTAGCATTATATCAAATCAGGTTCAGGCTACTAAAAAAAGCATCTCAAATATCCTAGAAAGGAATTTGAACTCCACTGACTTGCTTTTGTCTTAACTCAACCAATCACTGTGACAGGAGAAAGGACTACATTGATTAGCTGAAGCTTAAGTCTCAGGTGCACATAAAGGCCAAAGCATGGACTGAGAATGGAGAAGAGATTTTTCCTTAAAGGAAAATTAAGAATCTTATACCTGGAAAATATGAATAACAACAGCAATAATAAACTTAGTATTTTGGTCCTTTATGTCTTACCATATGCCATGAATTAGTCTATGTACTTCATTTGTATACTAACACATTTAATTTTCACACTCTGGTTTATGTAATTATTATCTCATTTCGCAGATAAGGAGATGGAGTCTCAAAGCAGTGAAACATAACTTGCCCAGAATTACCTAGATAGCTCCTTATAGAGTTGAGATTTGAACCCAGGTAGTGTGAAGCTAGAATGTCATTCTAATTGTGTCATAGCTAGGTAGGAAAAAAAGTCAGTTACAACTGTAAATTTTTATAGATTTCAGCTAGGAAATCTATAGATTTCTTCTCATTGATTTACCCCTAGACTCTAAGGAATAGTATTTGGCATGTAAGAAGCATTTGTTAAATGAAGGAGTTAATGAATGAGTGAAAAAATGAATGAATGATATATGAAGTTTGCTGTAAATACTTAAACAATCTTTAAACTCCAACTAAAATGTAAACTCCTAGGATAGTTATACATCATGTGTTTTCTGTATCCTATCCAAAGTCAAGTACCATGTGAAACATACAAGAAGCTCTTAAAAATGATAACTTCTAACTATTGAAAACCTACCTTGCACAGAATATTTTACTAATTAACATAATTTAGTCTTTACAGCAGATGATAAGAGAACTGATGCTAAAAAATGTTAAGCTGTTCTCAATGTCATATAATTAGGAATGAGAGATCTGGTATTACAACTGTTGTTTGGCCCTGGCTGGTGTGGCTCAGTGGATTGAGCACAGGCCTGAAAACCAAAGGGCCACTGGTTTGATTCCCATTCAGGGCACATGCCTGGGTTGCAGGCCAGGTCCCCAGTAGGGGGAACGTGAGAGGCAACCACATGTTGATGTTTTACTCCCTCTCTTTCTCCTTCCCCTCCCCTCTCTCTAAAAATAAATAAATAAAATCTTTTTTAAAAATCCTGTTGTTTGTTCTCCCATCATTGACGTTTGTTATAACCTCGTTCTCCTTTTCCCTTTGTCCCTGGTTAATATCTCATACTGCAGGGGGTCATCTACAGAAACTGCATGTTTTCATACTTACAAGTTCTCATGCACATGGAGCTGTGCTTCCATAAAAGTCCAAATAATTCCCATGCAATATTTAATCTTAAAAAACAAAATTTTATAATCATACTTTGGTGGGAGGTAGGCATGTTTTCTTTCATTATGGTAACAGAAGAAAAGGAAAAAGAGAAAATTTTAAATAGAGAAAAAGTAGTAAAAAAAATCTAATGTGATACTGTGTCAGGAAAGTGAACAAAAAGCTTTATCAAGTGAGGAGATTCAAAGACAAGTAACCTTTATTGAGAATGATTTGACCTGCCTTAAGTCACCTAAATTCAAATCTGGAATCTGCCAGCGGTGCTCAAATGTATTCAGCTAGTCAACTGCAATAAAGACAATGAATGGGCTCCAGAACTTTCTGTTACTTAACTCATTGTGAAAAATTTTAGGGTTTTGTTTCTGTATTAGATTACTTGTCAGATGAATCCAAAGTTCAAGACTAACAGTAAGGAATAAATCAGTAGAGAGTGAATGCCTTTCTCCTCAAAGACTCCAATAATATAAAATTACTAGAGCTAGCTAAGTTGGAATATACTGAATAACTGAATATATTTATACATTACAGATGGTGTGGAATGCTGCCAGTGATACCTTGGGGATAACTTAAAGTCTGGCTTTACTAGGGGCAGAGAGATAAAATAGCCAAAATAGAATCCCTTCAAACTTGAATCAAAGAGATGGAATGAAAATGTAAACTCATTTAAAAACTCGAAGAACTTATCTACCCTAATATAAACCAAGGGAATAACTCAATACCTTTGAAAAAATATATTGTTTCTTATCAAATAATCAGAGTAAAGGGTCTCTGGAAAAATAAATAGGCCCACAATGCTACCATACAGCTGAAAAACCTGAGACCGTGTGTTCAAAGACAGAGTGAAAGGGGGAAGAGATGAATCAATTTTTTGTATAATTCACATAAACTATTCTCCATTTTAAAGAGGCTGGAGGCTCAGAATTCACCAGATTGACAATGTTTATTTAATTAACAGAGCAATTTAGAATTTTATTTTTATGAGAACCAAAAGAACACTTTAAAAGTCTACATTAACCAATTCATTGTATAGCTTAGACAATCCAAGTTCAAAGGCAATTTAGCTGCCTGCCCTATATCACAACACAAGTTTAGCTATAGAGGAAGAAAAAAAATATCAAGGATGCCTAACTCATTGTCAACTGTTTTTTTCCAGCACACTATACTTGACATGATTTCTGTGCCTATTATAATTTCTTTGGGCAACCACATTTATGAAGACATATCTAAACATAAGCAGAAAACAGAATTTTAGGGAGCTGAATTTACTTGCAAAAGAGAATGCTAAATCTGAAATTCATTCAGGAGTAGTAATATGGAACTAATGTTTTCTTAATATTAATCCTACTTATCTATATGATAACATATTTATTAATGTAGTAGGACAAAAATATCCAAAGTACATGAATGCATATATCCTCTTGATGAGATCATGTTCTCTCTGCTTTTCCCATATATGAACTCATTGTTATTATAAGGCTTCTTGGCATGTTTAGAGTATAATCACTATACATGTTTAATTTCACAAAGATTATGCTCCCCTAAGAAATGTATTTTATTCTTCCTTCCTTTGGTATAAAGCTTAGATATTCTTTTCATAAGTCTGACTCCTTGTCATCAGATAATCTATTTTAAATGAATTTTCCTCCTTTCGGTTCCAAAATGCAAATTGAGGCAGCACTCAGGAAAGATTATTCCCTTGTTTTTAGACTGCCTTTTTCATGTAAGATGTATATGTATCATGCCACCCATAAGGGCCTTTAAGAACTTGAGGTCACTTGTCCTGTAAGTATTATGAATAAATGTTAAACTCTACTTAAGGAAACTACATTATGATTTGAATTAGGCAGGACAGTTATATGTTCTCTTGGGGTAGTTTTGAGTATCATAGAGCCTCTGCAACTATGCTTCATCCAGAAGCTGGACACCCTGCACACAACTGTTATTGGCGAGAAGTAAAAGGATTATTGTTTGGATATGTTTTTGGTATCAATGTGAAAAGTTGGTCAATCTCCTGAGATGGCCACTGCTGATCACCTGATATGTATACTCTTCTGTCTTTGATGGTATCACACTTTGGTTTGGAGGTTATAGGAATTTCTTTCTAATGAATTAAGAGACTAGAATTAATAAAGCACAGAATTACACAAATAGCAACAATCTCAAAAAAACTGCCAGCCCCAGAATTTGACTCTATTCTGAGTTTCTCCAAATAACAGTTTATTAGGTAAAAAAAATACTTTGCATTTGCATTGATTCATCTAAGAAGTTAATGAAACTTCCAAGTGGTCCAAGTGGTATCTGGCATACCAAACGGACCCTTTCGTGTGAATTTAAATTACCTCCAGCATTTTCCCCAGATATAGATACAGAGCCACAGAACTGCATCTTTAAATATAAAAGGAATCTAATGAACAAAATAAACTAATGAACAAAATAGAACCAGAGGCATGGAATCATGGAATAGACTGACAACTGAAACAAGGGAGGACCCAGGAGAGGACTGTCTGGGACAAAGTGAAGGGATTAGTCAAGGAACATGTATGAAGGACCCATGGACTTGGGCAACGGGCTGGGGATTGACCATGGAAGTGGGGGCCAGACTGGGTGGAGGGGGTGAAGGGGAAGATAATTGGAACAACTATAACAGCATAAACAATAAAATATAAACTTTTAAAAAGTAACTCTAAAATCTACCACTTAAATCTGCTACTTAAGCACTTCCACATTAGTAATAGTCTCCTAGGACAAGGAACCTGTCAAAGTATGGAGTCCCACATGGGACACACAGTCTTCTGCCTACACCTACGCCTCTTGTTGAAAACGTAGAGTATTCCTGGGGTCTTCAATGGAGCAGTCAGTAAATAATCACTATTTGGTTTCTCTACAATCTCAAAAATGTGATTAAATTAAGAGAAGTAGTTACTTGTTCACTTATTCACTTATTCATTCAACAAATATTGACCTGTGCCTGGCCTTTTAAAGTTTCTAATCACAAAAGAAGATATGGAAAAATAACATTATGTTCAAAGAACTTTCTGGTTCCACTGGTCAAACCTTCACATCACTGGTTTGTAACACTTTGGAGGAGAAACATAAGGGACTCCTTAGAGAAATTGTTATCTATCAAAAAGAAAAGAAAAACTCTGCCTTTGGCCAAACACACAAATGTCACATGCTACTTCTAAGGCTTTTAGTGTTCCTAAAGCTTACCTAAGGACACATGCTTAAGGACCACTGCTCCACATCAAAATCCTCCTGTTTAATTAGCTCTTCACAGGCCACACCTGGCCAGTGTCATGCTTTTCCTATCCTGAGCATTCACTTTAACACTGCACACACCGGTGTTACAAAACTGAGGAGTGAAAACACTAACTGGGGTAACAGACACACACCCAACCCACCCACCCACCCAATATTTGCTGAATTCTCCACTCATTACATTTTTACTTAGTTGCTGGACAAAATATACATTCTCAAAAACTATTAACCATTCAGTAAAAAGAGTAGGAGAAGAATCGTTCCTTTATTTGTATAGATTAGAAAAACACAAAATTTTAGGGGGTTGAAAAGAATTTTACAGGCCTTTAAAATTATTTTAAAGACTAAATTATGATTTTAATGACAAACAGTACAAGATTTTTGCTAAGGAGAGGAAGAAGAAAAAGACGTCAGTATGATCATACATCGATAAAATCAAGCAGTCCTGGGCATTTTGCCATCTGGGGGCCCCAGGAGTGACAGGCAGAAGCAGATTCTGCCTGTGATAGTTCTCACCACGAAAGTCTTCAAGTCTTGCAATTCAAAAGACATAAGAAGAGGTTTCCTTTAGAACCTTAAGGGATCCTATGTATAAATCAATTGGCGTTGATAATTCCAATATCCACTAAGTAAATCTAATCTATTATATGAAGACAAGCATCTTAGCAAACATTAAGATATAAGAGAACAATTGTTTATTTTTTAGGTATAATAATGGTGTTATTTTTAAGTAGTTCCTACTATTTACAAACCTACTAAAATACTTATGAATAAAATGATAAGCTCTCTTGATTTGCTTTAAACAACCTAGGCAGCAAGGGAGTACTGAAGTGCAGATGAAGCCAAATGGATCAGAAATTAATAATGTGGAAACTATGTGACGCTACTTGAATTTTTATTATTATTAACCATTCTTTTTCCATAGCTTTGAAAGTTTTCATAACAAACATGTTCTTTATTTTAAAAGAAATTACAAAAAAAGTAGAAACAACCCAAATGCCCCTCAACTGGCAAATGGATAAATAATATGTGGTATATCCATACAGTGGAATATTATTTAACCATAAAAAGGAATGAAGTACCAACACATGTTACAGCATAGATGAACCTTGAACACATTATGCTAAGTGACAGGAGCCAGACTTAAAGGACCACATATTGCATGATTCTGTTTGTATAAAATATCTAGAAGAAGAGACAAATCTTCAGAAACAAAAAGTACATTATTGGCTGCTAAGAGGGAGGAAGATGTGATGATTTGGGAGTGATAGCTAAGAGAAGTAGGGTTTCCTGCAATGCCAATGAAATATTCTAAAATTGATTGTGGTGAAAGATGCACAACTCTGTTGGTATACTGAAAGCCATTGAATTATATATTTAAAAAAGCAGACATGTGGGGAACAGTTTAGGAAATTTGAATATCAACTGTGCATTAGACACTTTAAAGAGGTAGTGATAATTTTGTTAGAGGATATAATGACATGGTAGGTATGTAAAGAAAATGTGTATTTTTTATAATAACATACTGAAGTATTTAAAGATAAAATGTAAACTTTATGTTGTCTAGGATTTGCTTTAAATCACCTCAAAAAAAAAAGTAAGGCAATATGGTGAAATTAAAGTAGTTGTTATATCAAAGTGACAGGTATATGGGATTCATTATACTTTTCTTCCTCTGTATGCTTGAAACTTTGTAAAAGAAAACATTAGGACACAAAAATAAATCAACGGAATATGAGGAGAGGAGACATTTTGTACCAAAATGCTCATTCCCACACAGACCTTGCCATTTTCCACAAAACATTATTACTTTCATATCAATAATGATTACTAAAAATGATAGTATGTGGCTAAATAAACTTGAGAAACATGATGTTAAATAAGACTTTAAGACTTTTCAGTATCTTTACCATGTGAAGATACAAGGTGAATCTCCAAGACTGAGGAGATTATATATATATATGTATATATAATGTTATCTCGGAAGTTCTTTTCCATATCCATGCCCTTTATTAGATGACAGAACCAGTAAGGTAAGATCATCTATAAGATGCAGACCATCATTTTTGACAACCATGACTTGTCTTTTCATAAGCAGCCCAATTTCACACTAGTACCAATACTTCAGTTTAAAGGCAAGGGACTAATTATAGACTAGTTCAGTTTGTTTTCAAATTTCTCAAATCCCCATTTGCTTGAAAATTTCTCTATGGCCCAGAACAAGCCGTGGTGCAAACCAATGTGCAAGGTTTGAATCGCAAATTGAACGCTGCAGAACTTGAACTTCATCAAATTCCTTCAGTTTTGCCTAATTACATGGGCTCGATGAGCTGAAATTTTGTGATGTTGGAGAAGTACCTGGTGTTGTTTGACCAAACCAGAGATTTATTCTTCACAACTTCAGTGCTCCAAGTCATCCCAGTCCCTCAGAGAGTACAGTGCATATTCATGGCGCAGACACATGGAACAAGTTCGATGTGCATAAAACTCCCTGGAAATTTCATCATCACCTTATGTTAGAAATTATCCTGTCAATCACGGGATGAGGAGCTTGAAGTGCTATTCTATGAATCACACTTTTGCCTTCAGCTTCCTGGATCTTTTGGTGACTCCCTTAGAATTCAAACCTTTTTGCAGAAGAATCGCAGAACTTGAATTGCAAATTAGTTGTCGCAGTTCTGGCTGCTACAGTGAGCTCAGATGTAATAAAATATACCTAAAAGACACTAAATTTTTGGCACAGTAAAACGCGCTTCAAGGTGATTTCAAGAATAGGTATAAACAAATCAACTTTTACTCTAAAACTTAGTATCTCCTAAACTAGCCCATTATGGTAAATAATTGTTGAGGCCTTCTAGACAGAATGTTGTGTTACAGGGTTGAAAGCATCGGCTCTAAAATCAGACTGTGTTTGAAGTTCAGATGCACAGGACCTAGAACACCTTAGTTAACCTTTCTAACCTTAACAACCATTGCAGGGGATATAATAATACTGACTTTTAGGGCTTTTATGGGGGCTCAAAATTATATGAAATAGATAATATGTGATAATGTCTGTACATGGTATGTCTAAATGTTAGCTGTCATTATTGGTTTTTCTATAAATTTCTACATTTATTTTATTTTCCTCAGAAAATTAGTGTTCCACTACCCACACGTGGGGATAACATTGATTTAAACAGAATCAACTTCTGTCCTCGGTGTTGAGAACAGTAAACCTTATATGGTGGGTGCTCAAAAGTTTATTACCGAAGGTGAGGATGAATGATTAAATCGGAGTCTTCTAAGCCTATAAATGAAAGTCGTAAAGGAGTTTTTGAGCTGGTAGGAGAAAGGAAGCCTCGCCTCATCTCACTGAGTAGCTAGAATGCCTGTTATGTTAGCATCAGAATCTTTGAATCTGATTATTATCTTAAGCTGCATTCCAATGAGCCCGGAGTATTCTGTGGGGAAAATAATTACTCAATTTCTAGTAGTTGGCAGATATTCTATTTAAAAAAGAGAAAACTCTAAACTTGGTTTTGCATTCCTCATTTCAATACCAGTTAAATCAAAAGTGGATTGTGATTTAAATGGAGGCATTTTCATGGACTAGCATTTACAGATACATTTTCTAAATTATATTTTTTGGGTCTTGTTTAACCAAAGGTTTAGTTCTTCTTGGATTTTTCTTTCCACCAGAATTAAATTTTAAACCTTTCTTTTTCTAGTGAGAAAAATTTTAAAGCTCTACATATGCCCCTAAATAACATATGATCTACTGATGACTTCACTCTGCTTCATTTTCAGACTTTACATTCAGAAACTACTTAAATGGAGAAGGCTTATTGCTTAAAATCTGACCTTCTTGTTTAAAATGTTCAAAGAATATAGAAACTGATGTACAGTTCGTTTCATATTCAGAGGTACAAATGTAATGATTTGCTTTAAAAGTTACATATTTCAAGAAAAATCACAATATAACATGTTTATTTGCCAGGCATTCTTAAAGATTTCTAAACGTATTTCCTTACTTATTAATTTTATTGCTTATTTTTTATTTTAGAGAGAGGGGAAGGGAGGAAGAAAGAGAAATAGAGGAAACATAAACTGGCTGCCTTCTGTATGCTCCCCGACTGGGAACTGAACCTGCGAACATGCGACCCGCCCATGTCCAGGAACCAAACTGATGACCTTTTCATTTGTGGGCCACTGTCCAACCAAAGGAGCCACATGGGCTGGGGATTTCTAGGTTGAATTTCAAATGTAATAGATAAATGAGAGAAACGGTTCTTTAAAAAGTACAGAATATTTTAGTGGTCAACCATGTAGTGTTCAAGCTTAGAGTGGCCTGGGAGAAATGGGATCCATGGGTTTTTTCCTAGATTTGCCAAATATTAGCTGTATTACTAGCATTGGTCCCAAAGCCTCTCAAGGGTTCATTTTCCTCAGTTCTGGCAAAGGGGATTGGACTAAATTATCTCTAAAGTCCCCTTCAGTGCTACGACCCCATGGAGGAACCAAATAGGTTATGGGAAAATCTACATCACCGTAAACTGAAAAGAATGTGAAAGGAGCTTCTGATAGAAAAATATTCTGAAACATCCAAACCTGGATGTTGGGAATCGGGCTACAATGCAAACAACATCTGGATGTGATTGTTCAAAACCAAGTGCAAAAGGGGAATCCAGATTATGTTAGATGTTACGCTGAGTAACAGCAGAACCCTGGGAAAAGAAACACTTTAAAAGTAAAAGCAAGACAGGAATGATCCATAAGAAAAGAGTGGTTACTATAAAACTAGGGAATATTTGAAATAGGGGAAATGAAAGGACACCGAAGTCAAGGAAACTTAAAAAACTGGGAAGATAAAATACTCTATCAATACAATCTTTTATGTTGGCCTAATTAACTTCAGAGCGTTTATCCTAAATAAATGCAAATTTGCATCTCCTTAAAACTCTACATGATAGGCATTGCCCAGACAAGAGTTTTGTCTTGAAATTGTTAAATTAGATTTATAGCTGCATTTGCCAATCTGTTAAACATTTTTCCAGTAAAAACAATTTTAGTGGTTATGGCTAGTAAATGTTCCCAAGTAAGATGGAAACATGTTCACTGGTGGGTTGAAATACATGCTAAAATTTTCTTTTCTCTAATGTGACAATATCACTCAAAGTTCCACAACAGCAGAATCTTGTGAGGCATATACCAAGTTAAAAGCTCAGGACTACGTGAAATCCTAGTAATAATAAAAATAGTGGTAATAACTACCACTTTTACCTTTTATTGAGAACCCCAAATATGAGCCAATAAGTTACTTAGATGTATTAGGTGGGTGTTAACTCTACAGTGGAAGGAACTAGATGGAAGCTTGAATATGTTTGGTAACTTATCTAAAGTCATGGACCGGGCAAGTAGCAGGGCTAGAATTTGAACTCAGGTCTACCAATCTCTAGAGCCCATGCTCACTCCACTAAGACATGCTGGAATTGACAGAGGCAGGCAGGACATAGTCATATGTGCATGCAAAATGTGTGCACACGTGTGTGTGCCCATGTGTGCATGAGCACAGGCCAATTCCTCTGTAACCAGAGTCCATTGTGTGGATCAACTTGTAGAAGTACATGAGCCCCAAAGAATTAATAACTCCAGCAGTGAATCCAGCAGATCCTGGCAGAGTATTTCATTCATGGAAAACATAGGAGAGCTAGAAATTCCTATCCTTCATATATGATCCCCTCAGCATATTTTATATGTGTACAGTACTTTAAGTGCTTTAAAATGTATAGGGCTCTTTTCTCATCCTTGCCTGAGCCTTGCTAGAATCTCTGATTCTGTACAAGAGAAAACAGGCTCAGAGGGAGTAGTTATCTCATGTAAGCACTCAGCTCGAGTGAAGGCTGAGCTATCTCCCAGTCTACACTTCATATCTGGTCCTCTTCCTCTTCCAGTGTGACATCTCGGGTGGTGTGCCACCAGGCAGAGCACCCTCAGCATCAGAGCCTCTGCTCTCTCCCGCAAGCTGGGTCGCTCAAGCTCCCTTTAGTTGCAACACTCTGAAATTACCGAGGTCCTTTCCACATGCTCTAGAAAATATCGGAGAATCAAAGGAAGAATTTCCCAAGCCTTTCAGCTGTCCACCAGGGAAGGGAAGAACTGAAGTTTCCATTGGAATAATCATATTTTAGTGTGTGGGGGCTTTTTGTCTTTGGGTTTTTTTTTTAATGAAGTAAGGTCAATCCATTTCTCCCAGATTAGGAACAGATTAACTCTAAAGTAATTGCAACACACTGTACCCACCCCCAAAATACTATTTCCCTTTCCAACCTACTAAAGAATCCAACTATTTAAGAAAACACTCTTGTTCCAATGGTTGTTGACTAAAACCACATTGCAATATTGGCAGATGCCTAATTTATAAATCTGCTTAGTGTCATATTTTTCTGACCCTTTCCAAAGTATTTTTTATATATCTATATATATTTTAGGCCCTGTTCAATTCCAAAAAACAGTAATGTATTTCACTATAAGTTTAAGCATGCCAAATATACACAAATCTTATCAGTTGCTAGCCCCAAAATAGGAAGAGGGAGGCAATGGGGGGAGAATGGAGGGAAAAATATAAATATATATTGTAGAATATAAAAATATAAATGTATATTGTAGAATGTGAGATCCCCTCCTCTGTGGCAAGCCCTGTCAGGGGTCCCCTAACCTCAGCATGACAGAAATATGGTAAGGGGATATCTTTTTGGCAGAGCGTCCTCCAATGACCACCAAACTTTTTCAGTGAGGGGATTCTGACTCTTAGCCTCATGTCTTTACAGGCTCCTGGACATGCTTTTAACTGGTTCTCTGTAAACAAATTAAAAGCAAAGCAGACTAATTTAACTTTTGAACAAATTCTAATTATTATCTCGTAATAACAAGATTCCCCTTCTAAGCTCTCTCTTAAGGTCATACCTCTAATCTTCTTCAGTCACACACCCTGCTCTAGCCCCCCACTCAAGTACGTCATTCATTTTCCTGTGTAAACGTCCCTAGATCCTGTCTCATGTTCCTGGGCTGTTTATAAAAACAGATAAAGGAAATGACTCCTCACTTTGTTCTTTTACCCATATGGCATAACTGTGTCTAAGAATGGAAGTTGCAGGTCCCATGGGCAGAGAACAGAGGAAGGGAGAGAAAATGATTTATGATGGTCAAAGCGTGGGATGGTCCAGATAAGAGAATAAAGCAATCTCTTGCATGTGCCCTGTTCTCAAGATGATTAAAAACAAACAGCTAATCTTTCCTTCTGCTTGAGTGAAAGACTAGTACTGACATGTGAGTAGAGAGGGAAGCCATAAGCTCTCTTGAAATCAAATTAGTCAAATGTTTATTGAATATTTACTATGTACAAGACAATAATTTGTAGCTTCTATACTTGAACTATTTTTGCTTTGTCTCATGTTTAGCTAATTTTTTGCCTTTCTTCAAATCCCTCCTGGATCTTCCAACCTAGAATCTTGTTCAGCTCCTATCCTCCCATTGAATGCTAAGATCATGTAAGATTATATTAACAGTTTGCTGTTAGGCACCAAAGCTCTTTCTTCCCACCCCTGTGACGCTGGGGAGTTGTTGTGGCACATACTTACCAAGTTCCTTGCACCTCCCTTTCAACAGCAAGTTAGATGTGTGTGTGAGTCAGGAGCTCTGTGCAAGCCTCGGGGGACACGTGACTCATCTGCTCAAAAGATTGTTCTAAAGAATCCCCAAACCTCCGGAACTTTAAAAATTGTAAAGTCCTTAATGGCGAGACTGGGTCTTGAGTTTTGCTTCTGTTCATTATAAGCACAGGGGTATAAATAAACCAGAAGCTCAGTAGATGCATATTAAGTGGACTTCATTCATTCCTCTTCTTGATGGTTTTCTCTTTCCGAAGCTGGATTCCTATTCTCTCTTTTTTAACTGGTGCAAAAAGTTATTTTAATTCCACTTCATGGGTGGTATTATCTGACACTTGTCCAACAAAAATAGCCCAGCTTCACAGGAGAAAAGATAAATCCCCTTGTGCATATGTGAATGTACGTCTGCATGTATGTGTGTATTATATATAATACATTATATGTTATGTGAAATATGCATATATAATGAGCAGGTAAACAATCAAAAATAAATAAACAACAGCTTTGTGGTGAATTTAGTGAAGAAAACATTTAAATGACAGGCAGTGGAGCTGCAGAATGAGGAATTAAAAGAACTAGTGATGAGTAAAAGAACCCACAGAGAGCATAGTCTAATGTGAGCGGAGGGACCTAGTGAGGGTTAAAGGACATAGATAATACATGGAGTGTTTGGAAGAGCACCCAGCTTCTAGTGAGTGCTCAGTAAAGATGATTCTTGCTATTAGGTTCTGGCACTTCCTCTGTGGCTGGAACTATGAGGTGCTGAGAATACAAGGGGAACCCAGGGGACTAGAAGCCAGTACTCACGCAACTCACAGCATACTGAGAAAAATAAACATGAAGGGAACATACATGTAAATGAAAATTTTCAAATTCTGACAGGTCATATGATAGAAACAAACAGAATGCTTGGAGAAAAAATATGTGCAGTCTCCCCTTTTAAGAGAGTGACAAGGGAAGGCTGGCGGAGGGGCCGTCATACTGGTGTGGGAACCTCAGCTGGGAAGGTGTCTTCTGCCCTGCCCTCTTGTGCTCCTTCTCCAAAAAAGAAAAAAAGGAAAAATGCTGTTTTCTCCTCTTGTTTAATTATATCACTAAATTACTGGTGAGCCCTATTCCCTTATTCCCTTAGTTACAATTCTATATAAACCAAGCTCAGTTCTGTTACCCCTCTGATTTTTTTTTCTAACTAGTGATAAAGTGCTATGGTTTTTAGCATCAGACAGATCTGAGATGAAATTCCATTTATGAGCTGTGTGCCCCTGGCCATTTTCTTCATCGGTAACAAAGTGGAAAATAAAATTGACTACTTCACGTGATAGGATGAGATGAATAAAATAATTTATGTAATGCCCTTATCACAGTTACTGACACAGTAAGTGCTCAATAAATAGTGCATGTATAATCAGAAGTAGACATTTCAGGTCATTCAGAACATTTCAGGGGTTTTGTTACTGAAGAACTGTGGTCATATCACTCATTGCATTATTCCTGATTATATGTATTTCACCTTCATTAATCCAAACACCTCTTCCCCTCCAAAAGAAAGAAAAAATGATCAAAACTCATGCAAGTAAATATTCATCAAGTTGCTTAGCTATCAGCTTAGTTTGTGCACACCCCAAGAAGTGATATAGATCTCATCTGGTTTGTCCCCTTTATGTGGCCTCCCAAGTGTCACCAAGTGGTTGTCAGTCACAAGAACAACCCATGCTGTTGCCCACACAAATGCTGAAGGTTCCAAAAGCAAAGCCTTTGAAAAGTGATGGAAAGGAATCATTCTCTCTGCCAACCCCTTTCATGAGAGAACAGCTTAGCTTATTCAGGTTTGTTAGAATGGTAACTAACTCCTTTCACATTTTTCTTAAAAAGGGGGAAGGGTCGTCAAGGAACATGTATAAAGGACCCACAGACAAAGACAATGGGGGGATTGAAAGTGGAAGGTCGGGGTTGAACAGGGTAGGGGAGAGTAATGGGGGGAAATGCGGACAACAGTAATTGAACAACGATAAAAAATAGAAAAATAAACAGTACATGCATTTTTTAAAAAAAAAAGTCATGGATAATCACTTGCATTAAAAAGGTGGCAATTATCACTGTGAGGCCTTTGGATTCAAAGTCAACATCCACTCGTGCCATAGTCCATCACAGTGTGTCTGAAGGCCCTCGCTCTCCTACCGCAGTACGCACAGATTCATCCGCGGACAATTCCAGAGTTGTCTGCAGTAACTGTAACAGACAGGCTCTCATACGAACTGTTGGAAATATTGCCCAGTGCCATGTTTATATATAATGAGAATCCTACTTCACTGCTATCCACTGACCAAAGCCCACATATAAAATATGGAGGGGTATACTTTACTTGATCCCAAATGACTTAAATAATACCCTTACCAACAAGAGTTATTTAGCTCTCTAAGCTTATCAAAGCTTTTAGATGTCTATTTATTCAGTCTCCCCAGTTCTGTGGAGTATGACAGCTGTCATAACCCCAATTCACAGATGGAGAGAAAGCAAAGTCTAGAGGCTTTAGGGAATTTTTGAAAACCACTATCAATAATATTTACTATTTGCAAGTCACTCATTAACAGGCCATCTGAAAGAGTTTAGACTGGAATGGTCTCCTCATTTTGATGAAATAGGAAGCAAATGTTTTCAAGTAATGTTCAGTGGGGATACGTGCTCAAAAAACGAAAAAGTTTACAGCACGTGTACTAGCTTAGTTCCCAGAGTCATTGATTTTGTCTGGTTTGGGATTAGCGTAGGAAGACAAAGCAGGCTGGATCACAGGAGTGGTGCTCTCCCAGGTGAAATGCATTCTCCAAGTGCAAATCCATTTCCCTTTGCGAAAGTCCCCTCCCCACTTCGGGCCCAGCTCGCTGTCTCATAAGCCCATGTTTCTAGGAACAACTAGGTGAGACACTGTGACTGCTTCAGAGCGAACTCTTCACTTCTGAAAGTCTCATCTAAGCTTATGCCCTTTTGCCTCTTGGCTATCAGAGGGGGCAAAACTTTACACCAGAAGAGGCTGTAAAAATCTTTGTTCACAAAAAAATGAAACTTGTAGTTCTTTTGCATCACCATGAGGGGATATTTTTTAAGTAATATTAAAAAAAATAACCTCTGCCAGCCATCTATTTTTGTAAATAACGGGTTTTTTTGGAGCATAGCCACGCCCATGGACTTACAGTTTGTCTGGGACTTTCATGCTACAATGGCAGAGACTATATGACCTGCAAAGCCTAAAATATTTACTATGTGCCTTTTATAGAAAAAGTTGGCTGAGCCCTACTACATAATGTGGCCCCCAAATCCGAGACAGAATAATACCCTGCTGTAACGCACAGGTTCGAAGTCAGTATTCTGTTTACAGCCTGCTCCTGGTGTTGAGTAACTACTGGCACCTTGTACAAAGAATTCGACTTCCCCAGTGTCCTTATCTGTAAATCAGGAAGATCAATAGCATCTACCTACAAGAAACATGGGAACGATTAATTGAGATAATGCATCTAAAGGGTTTTGAATATTGCCTGGCATGAGACATCAGCATGGGTATCGCATTGGCAACAGCTGTATAAACTGAGCTCCAACAGAAAAGCTTCAGCTGAGTTTCAAATGGTACTTAAACATGCTTGTAAGAATTTCCAAGATTCATGGCTGTGTTATACAAAGGGGATTCTTAGCTTATTTCCAGTGACAAGCAAAAGGCTGACATAAATGACAGCTTAAGAACACAGCCCTTTTTTATCCTTCCCTCATTCTATCCCCAAACCATTGCTTTTGATTTCAGTAGCGTATGTCTACATATGTCATACTCAGACATTCAGACTTCAAATTATTTGATCTTCAAACATGTCATTTTTCATGTTTTTCTTTCTCATCTAATCTCCCTTGGCTTTTTTTTTCACTCCCAGCACTCATTCCTCAATACTGATTCTGTAATGTCCACAAATTCTAGAAGGTATGGAGGATGCTGGAGAGAGAACCCTCACACTTTTATTTAAGCCAATGATACTCACAAAACAATGTGCTGAAATCCCTAGTGCAATCATTTAAAATGCAGGTGCAACCCCCATAGAATCTTATTTCACAGGGCTGGGATGTTTCTAGAAAACTGCTTTAGTGGGAAGCAATGCAGCTGATTCTTACATAGGCTCATACTTTGTAAACCCTACTCCTCTTTCCCCTACTTATCAAGAGAACAGCTTGTCAAGCCAATGCATGTATCACCATGTTCCCTTTCTCTGAAAAAAAAGGCGTATATGTATTGGGGGCTGGGAAGGGTAGCAGTGGGGTTAATATTTTTATGGGCTTACACTGGTCCCAACAGGATAGCATAAATGGCCTTAGTGAAAAGAAAACAGAGTTTTATGTCTGTGTGTTGGAAGAGTATAGATTTTCTGAGATGCGTAATGATGCATGCCATGTACCAGAGGGTAAAATTAAGCTCATAAGACTTTTCAGCTGTATTTGATACTTTGGAACAATGAGGGTCCTTATAGATCAGTTTAAACTATCTGGTGGAACTATCTGCTTTAGTAATTACAAGGTTTTTTTTCTGACTTTCCCAGTTTTGATTTGTAACTCAAAGATTGGGAAAACCATGTGAAGTGAAAGGCTGGATTTTAAAATCATTCTATTCACCACAATCCCCCCACCCCTTCTCAGCAATGGAATAAATTGTTGGTAATATGCTGAGGGCATACAGCTCTGCCAAGATTTACTTCCTGTTTCTACTTGGGCTGGTTTAGTATTATTTTCCAATGTTCCAAAATTGCATGTCAGAATTTATTTGAAAACATAATAATTTGGAAATGGATACCTTGCTAATTGGAGCATCTGTTTCTAGCTACAGCTTTTTCTTCTTTTTGTAACATCCTGATTTATAATGATCATCTCACCTTTGCAGATATTACAGTATTCAGGAATAATGCTCAGCCCTGTTCTGTCTCTGGATAACATAAAGTCATCTTGGATTATGCTATTATTCTACCACCTAAGAATTATCTCTGTGCTTCATTCCCTATCGGTTTGGTTCGTTGCCAAAGCGGTGATGTATGTTTGCTTGCTTCCAGACTATATTGCAGCAATGCTTACATGTACAGACTGATTAGACTCTGCACAGAAAGAAAGGAACACAGTTCACTTAATCAAGTGCGTTACACACAATTCCCTGCTTCCTTAGGCTTCCGCATGGTTTTCTTTCCTAAGACGGGATATGGGTCCATAGCACCAAAGTCAAAACCTCAACATTCCTATGGGTAACTTTGAAGCTTACAGATCTTATGCTTCTAGGACTGAAAGTACCCCTTACATCGGGCAAAGCAGAAGAGCTGCTGATATTTTGAAAATTGGAAGTTTTCTCCAAACAGCTCTGCACACCAAAACTGATTTTGATTGAGTTGTCATTTAAGTTTCGACACAATGTATACACACAACCATATCCTTATGGAGTTGAATCCTTCAGATTGACTGGCATGAAAGAAATAAGTTCCTGGAGAAAGAAGGGGTTTCTCACATGCTCTAACATTTCTCCTCCTGCAGGTAATCCTTATTTGGCATCCCTGACCAATAGCCATTCAGCATCCTTTCGATAGTACGGGGTTCAGTACTGGAAATACATCAGATACCACTGTTGAATATTTCTTGTTGCTAATGACTTCTTCCTCTTTGATAGGATCTCAAGCCTCCTATATGGTGATCTCCACCATGTATGCCAGTTTTATTTTTCTTTTATCTAGAGCACTTGCCATCTACTGGGCGTTTGTTTCATCAGTTTCATAGGTTGAAAACTCTAATGCCCAGTGTGGTGGTATTTGGAGATGAGACTTTTGGGAGGAAATAGGTCGTGAGCGTTGAGCCCTTATGATGAGATTAGGAAGTGTCCCCTGTCTTTTGAGAAGAGACAGGAGAGAGCTACTTTCCTTTCTCTCTCTCTACCAAGCAAGGATGCAGGAGACAGTCTTCTGTAAACCCAGAAGAGGGCTTTCTCCAAGAACTCTGCCATAGTGGCACCCTTGCCTCTGAATTCTAGCTTCCAAAACTATGAGAAGTAAGTGTCTGCTGTTTAAGCCACACAGTCGATGGCATTATTGTTATAGCAGCCCAAGCAACGACAGTATTCGTAAAGAGTTTCACGTGACAACCATTCAAATGAAAAGGCAGTTACCACATTTCTCTTCAACGAAACATGCCCAACTTCTTTCGCTATCCCTCACAGTCATAGTTTTCAAATTATCTCACCCTTCTGTTCAAGTTTTTAGCAATCACTCGTCATTCTCAGTTTTCTCCCTGCCACTAACCAGCTCAAGTGATCCTGGTAATATTACTTAACCATTGCCTAACTTATGTTATAGCAAATGCACGTAAGTTGTACCTTTATCAAAATCTTTAGACTCTAAGAAATCCACAGAAGACACCAAATGCAAAAAAGACTTAGCAAACAAAGCACACTGTACAACTCTATAGAAGAATAAATTATAAAAATTATGTATATAATATAAAATATGTATTCCACAATAACTAGTGGATTGAGGTTCCTATTACTTCCTAAAAGAATGGGAATAATATATCAGTTTTTAAGGTTTGACAGGATAAAATCCAAATTATAATAATTATGTTGAGGTAAAAGTATTATACTTTTTGTTGTTTTTGCTTCTTTGAAATTTCTAATTTTCCTACAATAAGCCAGTGTTTTCTATGAAACTCTTTTTAAGACAATCAACAAAGACCCAATATTCGTAGAACAATTTATCAATTAATTATTCTGGCATAGATAACTCTCAAATGCTTAAACTCTGGACATTAAAAAAATTGGAAAATTTTATTTTAAGACCTTTTAGCATAAAACAATTACAGTTTTGTGATTGAGTCAGAATCATAAAAAATTACATGACCCTTAAGTTAAGGCAAGACTTCTGAACAAAGAATTCATTGGAAACATTCAAGCAAAAGCACTGCCTCTGGGTACATTGATTTAAATTCATTTTTTTGGACCCTTAATGTGAAGACACATACAATGATGTTAGCCTATGGTAACACACAACAGAAAATGTATTATTAAACTTGGAATACTTAAAAGCATCCTTAGACAAAAATGCTCAAAGTAGCTGCCTGAATTGAGACATCTGGAAAATGAAGGCATTATATGTTGACCTAGGATAATTTGCTATGATGCTGGTGATTTTCTATTCATTTTCTTCAGTACTTTTCAAAAGACTATTGTATTTAAAACCCAAATTGCTGGCACCATGCAATTTGAAAAAAAAAATGCATCAAGTACACAAATTACTGGAGAAAAATACCGCCTGTAGTTTCCAACCAAGTTAGATCTGCAGAAAATGTCATGTCAAAAATCCTGCAGGGTCATCCTTTATACATTTGTGGATGAATTTATTACTTCATTACCCAGACCAGCTGGCATTATAGACCAAAAGCTGCCTGTGTAATGGAAGCTTATGCAAACATTGATTTCTTGTGGTTAACTTCCAAACATCTTCAGATTATTTTTGTGCACTCTTGGAGCTTATCTCTTCACCCAGCAGCAGACAAGTGAGTTAATATACAGTGTGTGTATCCATTCCTATTGACACAATGCGCAGACTATCAGTCGCTATTAATTCCAGGAGAGTGAGGGCAGGGCAGGGGGCAGGCAAAGCAGAATCCCCCATCGAAACAGTACAACGAATACACACTGTCGGGTCTCTTTTTGTCCAGCAGTTCAGTTGAGAACCACTGATCTTTTAAAGTCTCTGTTTGCACTACCTTCAATTACTTGCTGAAAGCAGCACAGATTGGTTTGTACATGTCATTGTTTGTATAGCACAGAAACATGAATTAAATCTGTCAGTCTTTTGATCTGCATGCCAAGTCAACAGTGTAGTCATTGTAAGTACTTATCAAAAAAAAAAAAAAGAGGAAAAAAGGAAACCCTCTGTATTCTGTCACAAAGAAGAGAAGGAACAATTTTTGCCCTTTTGCCTATTTTTTATCACTTTTCCTACAATATTCCTTTTAAATGTGACATTTATTTGTGAAGCAAAAAAACCTCTTGTCAAATACAGTTCTTAATTACAGATTTACAGGTTTGTGAAGGCTTGTGTTACTTCCTTCCATTCACCGCATAAGCAGCAGAGTAAAGAAAGATAAATAATAGCACAAGGAAAATAATGTTTTGCATTGGTCCTGGTATGATGGTATACAATATTTTCCTTAGTACATTTTATAAAATTGTATACTCTGGAAATAGACAGGTCATAAAACAAACTTTTAGGAATAAAGTGGAGAAGACGCAGAGTTCCATTCAAGTTAAATTTTGACATTAAAAAGAATCAGCTACTAGAAAAAATTACATTGGCACTCTCCATTTTGTTTAACCGCCAAAAATAAGCATCCTTATCATGAAAACAATACTTAAAAAAGAGGAAGATTCTTTCCAAATCATGTCTTTAAAATCATAAAATTTGAAGACCAAGATAAAAAAACTCCCTATTTTTTTTTATTTAGGTAGTGTTATTTTAACAATAAATATTAATAAAAAAATAACTATGCAAAAACTGTTTACATTTCAACAGCCACAGGTAATTAGGAGATGGAAAGCACTGATCATTGAACAATTTATAAATCTCATTTTATTGACTATTCCTCAGAGACCTAATAAGTAAAACAATGATCTCATCTAGCCATTTGATGTGAAGACAGCAAGGTAGAGCAAAGGATCTCAATAATAATGTACATGATCAAATTCTAAAAAATAGAGTAGGCTGTTTACCATTGCAAACAATTTTGAATTTACAACTAATCCTTATCCCCCCAAAACAATCTGGAGGCCAACCATCAGTTTTCAGCATGGAGAGTTAAGTCATTTACCATATTTTGCCATGTACAATGGGCACTTCCCCACCCCCAATTTCTTGAGGGAAAGGTAAGGATGAGTATTATACATGAGTATAATAATCCTATGTGTAAAGCACATAAAAATGCGGGTGCACAATATACATGGCAAATTGTGGTATATCTAGAGGTTTAGGGTGGACCTCTTTCATGAAATCTACATTTATTTTATACGAGGAGCTTGAAAGCACTCCCCCATCTGACCAACAACTAATATCCAAGCCAATGGTGTGCTGAAAAAATTACTATGATCATAACGGGAAGTCACTACAAGTTACCTCTTCTAGACTGAGATGAGAACAAAGACGCTACCGAATGTGTTGTCGTAGGTCTTTCCATCTGGCTGACCTTACTGTAGATGAAGAATCGGTGACAGCCATAGCCGTGTGCGGCACAGAGATCGCTTGCGGTCTTCTGTGTAATACACACACACTTCAGCTCACTTTGCTTTGTTTCCGGAGGCATTGTATTCTCAAGTTTCAAAACTGAGAGGCAAGAAAAGGTGACAATTGGAAGTAAAAAACAAAACAGTGAGGAGATACGCTTTAACAGCCTCATCTGCATCCCTTTGTTAGCAATCTGTGATTCTGACTTTTACGTCTCCGTTGTTGGGATGAAGTACATCTGAGTCACACGCAGACATCAGCCAGGAATACTATACAAATGCCCTTTCTCTCTTTTTCCCCCCTCTTTCTGTGCGTGTGTGGGTTTGTGTGGGTGTGTTTCCTTTCACAAGTTCTGACCAGACCTTAAAGCAACATGAATCTGAAAAATATTCTTTTGTGCTTTTGTTAATCAACAATGCTTCCATTGGAACTTACCTTGCTGAACATCACGTCTGAATTCCCTCATGTAAGCACAGGAAGTATGACTAGTATATATGACTAGTATACAACGTGACTGAGATCTGGAGAACATAACATTTCAGGGTTAATAATGTATGAACAGTTTTTTTAGTAAATTAATACCAATGAATTAAAAGTGCACTTAAAAAAAAACTGCTCAGAAAAAAATCAGGGAACTTGGGTCTGAACATGAAGATGATGCTATTTCCATGCCTTGATGAAAGGCCAAAAACAGAACACACAGATCCGTCCATGTAAGTACACAGAAACACGCCTTTGATAAAGACGGCAGCTGCCATGTTTGTGGTAATGTTCTCTAGGCTTCAAAGTCCCTCATAGTCAGCATCACAATAGTCGATTTAGTAACCAGCAAGACTCTGGGATAGCTTGCCATAGCACCCCATACTTACAGGTTTAGATAGATTGAGACCCTATGGCTTAAGAGTTACAAATTTGGAATCTGGAGCCAGACGGACCTGAGTCAAAGCTGAAATTCTGCCACTTACTGGCTGTGTGGCCTTAGGCGAATTGCTTTACTCTCTGAGCCTGTGTACACAACCATTAGAAGTGGAAAATATGAGAGCTTTACAAGTTAGTACAAGAGAGCTTTTGGATTTGCTGGAAGGATTAAAAGAAAATTCCTATAAAGCACAGGCAGGTAATACAGGCATATCTCGTTTTTATCATGCTTCGCTTTTTTGTACTTCACAGATGTTTCGTTTTATACAAATTGAAGGCAAGACCCTCCACCAGCAAAAAGATTACATCTTGCTTCATTGTGGCTGTATCGTGGTGCTCTGGAACTCCAAGGTATGCTTCTAGGTGCTCAATGGAGGGCAACAATTTTATTCTATTATTACTGAATTAAAGCTTCTCTCAGTTGTCACTGGACCCCTGGGATTGTGGTTTACTGACTTATCCCAGAGTGCTACTGAGTATTACTAATCCTTCACGTTGAGTGAAACTTCAGTGGTTCCCAGAGGAGGAAGCAAAAGCAGAGGGAGGCAGGGAGAATGGCCAGCGGGGAAGAAGTGGAGGTGGGAGGCAAGGCATTACTAATCAACCGCTGTGATGTTGATAGGAACCTGTCCACCAAAGAGATACTATTAAGCTTCAGCCTTTGAGTTCCAAACTGTGAGGAAAATTATAGGAGTGTTCTAGATATTTTCCCACTTGCCAGCAGATACTGGGCAACTCAGGGTGTTTTAGAAACATAAAGAGTAATGAGGGAACCACAGCTCAGCAAAGCCTTGGCTCCATAAAGTTCGTGCAGAGTGTTGGCTGTGGTACGAGTAAGGTGAGCAAAGGGCAGCTTCAAAACCCCTACTGATAAGGAATTCTAGACTCTGCCCTTGAATGTTATTCCTGCAAGCCATGCTCCATTAGCCTCAAGAAAACATTGCACATGCACATGCATTCACACTTACTTGTGCAACAAAAGCACAAATAGCCTTTTGATTTCAGAAATGGTTTCAGCACAATCATTTAATTACCTAATAGACAGTTTATGACTTAAAGCTAAGATTTGGGGCCCAAACTAGCACTTAGCACACAAACGCTTTAATATCAGTAGTTAATCCAGAAACGCCTTAAACAAAATACTTAACAGCTCACCAAATGGCTTCTCAGAAAAAGTATTGTAATTATAACTAAATATCAGTAAATGTTAATCCAGTGCATAGTACCTAGTTGTTCAAGCCAGAAAGGAAAAACTGATTTCTCCAGCCCTTGTCACAGCCAAACTGATGGCAATTCCAGTTTTCTGCTCTAAAATACATCCTGAATCTGGCCGTGTTTCACCATCTCTAATTCCTACCTTTCTCATCCAAACACCACTATTTCTTGTCTGGTCTCCCTGCTGAGTCTCTCTCTCACCCCCTTAGAATCCATACCTTACACACAAATCAAGGAAACCATTGTAAATTAAATCAGAACACATCACCCCCTGCTTAGTTTCCTCTAGCGTCTCCCCACAAGGTACACTGCCCTGCTGCTGAGCTTTTCAAACTCACATCTTCCTTGTCTCTCCCAGCCTTTGGTTCCTGCAAGAGTGAACTGGCTCCCACATTGGGTACTTGGTACATTCTGTCACTGTGGCCTGGAACACTTGCCCCCCAAATGTCCTGTGTCCGTGTTTGTGATATTATCTAGATCTCATTTGAAATGAGGCTTTCTCACAGGGTTCTTCACTAACCACTCATGGAAATAGTCATCATCCTCACAGTCATCATCTACCACTGTTTTACTTTCTTCATGGTTATTCAACAGTATCTTGGTCATTAGTTTGTCAACTTGCTTATTGTCTGCCTCCCCAGTTCAAAATATTAGCACTGTAAGGGCAGAAACTTTCTCTTACCCCTGATTCTTCCATACCTAGAACACTGTCTGACATAGTAAAATAAGCATGTGTTGGGTGCTTACTATGGATGAGTTTGATGGTAAGCTCTTTTTATGGATTATCTTATTTTAGAGTCTTCACATTTTACACATTTTAGAAGTGGTACAATTAGTATCCCTGTTTTCACAAAATGAATATGAGACTTAGGTAGGTTATATACTTTGCCCAATCAGAAAGCAAGTAGATGATGGTACCTGTATTTTAAAACTCAAGTCTATTGAGACATAATATATCCATGGTAAAATATTCCCATTTTAAGTATAGAGATTGGGTTTTGATCAATGTATGTACCTTTGTACCCACGACCACAATTAAGACATAGAACATTGCAGTCACCCCGGAGGGTTCCCTTGTGCCTTTTCCAAGCTAACCCCCTACTCACCCTGGCCCCTGGCAGCCAATGATCTGCTTTCTAGCAATATAGATTAGATACACTACCTCGTCTATATTTAAACCCACATCAGAAATCCCACTCAGTTGCTTTGGCCCTAAAGCCATTTCTGAAGTATTCTTTGATGCATGAACACGTGGCATTCAGACCTTTAAATAAAAAATTTATATAGTCCAAAACTTTTATAATAAAAATAATTGTGGAAACATGAATATAGATAAGTAACAATGAGAGATAAATAAGTAGCCATAATTAATTAAGGTAAGATAATACTCAAAAACTAAAAATCTAGGTTCAAATTCTGGTTTTGTCTCCTACTAGTTTTGTGTCTCCGATTAGTTTTTCACGCACCAAGTCTTAGGTTCCTGATCTACTATAAAAACAGAGATAATTGTACCCACATTGACGAGACAATAAAAAAAGATCATGTACTTAACACAAAACACAGGAGCCTGCACTTAATAGGGCATGATTGCCATAGTATTTATTACTATTTCTGTTGCAGAAGCTAGACCACATTGCCTTAAATTCTTAGTGGTCTGTCTTTTCAAAGTATCACAATGCCTATCAAGACTCAGGCATCTCTGTGAAATAGGTAGAGAAAAAAATTACTACTCAGACTTTTCAAATGGAGAAACCAAAGCAAAGAACACTCAAAATGATTCCCATAGGCTGCAAACAGAGCTGTTGGCAGTAAGGTCAAGAACTCAGATTTTTCCAAAGGCTCTCAAAGTAATTCCTGTACATTATTCATTGTCACTGTATTTTTGCTAAGCTGGTAAGAGGAAACTGCCTTTATCGCATTTGCTAAGTGGGGGCTCTAGGCGTGAGGTTGTGAAATGACCATACAAGTTGCTAATATAAATAAGAACAAAGCGAGGACTAAAACTTTAGCTGTGGATTTGCCATTTTCTTATCACTGGGCTTGCCTATCCCACAAACTTTAAAACTGGAGCTTTATGAAAATGAATCACTAATCAGCACATTCAGGAAAAATGAAGAGAATAAAGAAACAGAAGGGAAATGGAAAGAACTCAGGAAATTTGATGGAATAAAGATAAACACTAAAAATGGTAGAAGTTGTAAATATGGTCCATATGTTCTTCTGGAGCCACAAATTCTCACGCAAATTAGTGGAAATAGATGGCTGCTAGACAGTGTACCAGAGATACCCATTTAGGCCTATAGTAATCCATGTGTCATAACGAAATGTGTCTTTGGGATCATGGAGACTATGCTACTCCAACAATGCCTCAGAAATTTCGAACTTCTCATTCTGTGGCTGCATAAAATTAGTTATTGGCTTGAACCAAAACAGAGAAGACAGACTTATAATACAGAAAAAACCTCACTCCCTTTTAGCTAGCTTCTTGCAAAAGGATGTTGTGCTAGTTGGTGAAGAAGCACTTTCTAAAATAAGAATAGCCATTTTGGGCACAGAACAATTCTTAATATTTCCATGTTTAAATGCAGTCATATCTCATGGTGTTTAAAAAGTAATAAAGTATGATGTTCCAAAATTCTTGAGCCCCTTTTCTGAATGGCAGAGTGGGGCAGAGGGCTTCCCTGATATTAAGTCACGAGCTATACAAGGCATACTTAAATAATGCTGGCACAGACTTAATTTCACACACTGCATGCTAACCTACTTCTCTCGCCCTTATACCTTCATCTTTCTGATGGAGATATAGAACTTCATTCTTTAAGAGGAGATACTTTGAGTATTTTTAAGGAGCTCTTAGTCCCAGGAGAGCCTAATGAATACCACAGGTGCTTGTATGTCAAGAAAATTTTAAGAACAGTCATGCCTGGAGGCAGAATGACAAGTCTTAGTGGGAGGTGTTTGAATTATGCTGAAATTCAGAACATGCAATGACGCACTATAATATTTTACATCAGTTCATTCCTATCCCTGACTCTTAAGTATAATAAAAAAGCGTAAAATAGCACTCCATGTTTCTACACGTTCTGAGGTGTGTGGGATGTATGCATGTATGTGGTTAGGGCTGGAGAGAGAATGTTTTCCCTCCTTGTTGATGTGGCCCTCTCAGTGTTTGAGCTACATAGTTCCATTTTTAACAACTGATCTAAGGGAGGATAAAGAACTGGGAAAAGATAGACACTCAGCAAAACTGGGAAATCAGCAAAAGTTATCACTGATGTCTTTCTGTGGCACCAGAATACGTGACTTTGTGATTCCCTTTATGTTCAAATTTCTGCATCCCAACCACTGCAGCTTACCACCCCGCCCACACAATGCAGTGTTCCTTCCACCCAAGAGCCATATGCCAGAACTTTCGTGAGCTCTTGTCAAAATATTGAACTAGACTCTATTCTTTTCAAGGCACAATGACATGCGGTTGCAAATGTGTCTATTGCGGCTTGCCTAGCACCTTCTCAGAGTGTTCACATACAAATCCGAATTTTGTATTTTACTTTCCTAGAAGAATGGGGTGATTAAAAAATACTGGGCTTGTCATCCCATAACACAACAATCTTTAAGACTAGAGCAGAGGCTGGCCCTGTGAAAAAAGACAAGTGTAAGATAGTTTCTCAAGCTCCCAGAGGGTGCCCTCCACCCTTCCAACTGTTGACAGTGGGGCAGAGTGGGTGGTTAGGGACTTCCATTACTGCCAGCATCTACCCCTGGAAGAAGAGTGGGTAACTCCCCATCAGAAATACGGAGGGGCAATGGCCTCTGTGGACAGAAGGTGAGTCACTATAGGCTGTACATCACCTATGGATACAACCAAGTACATGCAAATTGGAGGAAGTCTTTTGTGTTCGTTTTGTTATTTTATCTTAGAGCAAAAACTAAATTAAAATAAAAGGAAGGGACCCATGGACCAAGCTATCCACAGCCCCATCACCTAAATAAATCAGTGTTGTCTTTCAATTTCACCCGGAGACCTCATTCTTAGGCACCTTGACAGAACTGTGTTATTGTGTGTATATTTGTATTACATTACATAGGAACCTACTTACTGTTCCCTTTCTTTTTTCTTAACATCCTCGGTATCTAGGGTACTGATACAAACATACATCTATAGACATAAATATGGGAGCATTTTACTAGGAAAAAAGAAGATCAATCTATGTACCTTTCTCTGTAATGTGCTTTTCTCACTTAATAACATACCATGAATAGAGGGGAGATTCCTGTCACTCAAAACCATGACAAAGTTTCACAGAGTGTCCTGGGAGTCCATGTGCCTCTTCACGGAGGTTTTGTCTCTGGGTACATGGCTGCTCCTTGTGGGAATCAGGTCCCCGGGCAGTGAGCACACAGCTGGGAGCTGGCCGAAGCTCAGGCCTGGCCAGCTGGGATGGCCATGTTATTCAAAGCCTGGTCTTGGCAACAGGCAGACCTAAGTCTAAATCCTTCTGCCGCTTACTGATTTGGTCACGCTTGGGCACGGTGCTGTTTTATCTAATAAGCCAGTTAAGAGCACAGAATTAATGTGCAGCGGAACAAGGCTCCCTCAAACAAGTGCACCTTTAATTAACTTACCCAAGGTTTAGCCATGAAAAAATCGGGAAATCAGCTATTTTAACTCCAGCATATATGTGAATGTATTGTGTAGTATATTATCTTTTTTTGAATTAAGTACAGAAAAGTGTACCTTTGTCTTTTGGTGTTTGCTATTCTAAGGCTCTTAATTATGTCACGTTTGGGGGTTCGGTTTTTTTTTTAAATCTCCAATGAGAAAAAAAATTGTCTGCAAATGAAACTGTTAATACTGGGTTCACAGAGGCATCATGAGGATCGGAAGTGACAAATTTATCGAAAGTTCTCAGCTCCATTCTGGCACTTATAGGTATCCCATAATAGTTCTCCTTAAGGCAGTCTGCGTTCTTTTCCCATTTTTTCCATCTCAGCCCTGAGGGTTTTGGCCCCTGAAAGCTTCCTTCAGAAAAACCTTTCTTCGTCTCCCTGTTCTTCCCTCCCCTTCAGTCGCCTTACAATATCCTGAGTCATTGTCTGCAGTTCCTGGTGTCTTTAACTCAGTCACCAGTCTGAAAGCTCCTGAAGACCGGGACTAAATTGCTCCACCCGCAATGGTTTCTTGAACCAAAGACACCTAACTTCTACTCACCACGTGAGAAATCCAGGCAAAGTGAACAGGAGGAGAGAAAGAGCCACTTCCAAGGGGAAATGTTGACGTGGCTACACTTTTCCCTGATTGCCACACTCCAGCTTCCTCTTCCTCCTCCTTTTCCCCTTGGCATCCCTGGCTATTTTCTCTGCTTGTAGTCAGCCTACTTCCTTTCAGCTCAGTTCTCGGAGTACAAGTATTAAATACCTCACCAGCACCTTTTTTATAGTGACTTGGAAGAGTAGACGCCCTCAAGGGGCTCCGAAGACTACAGTGACAGGCCAGGCTGTGGCCCTGGGGCAGGAATTTGCTCTCAGCCTGGCTGGCCCAAATGTGTGTGCAAAAGCAAAAACTCTGTTTCTGCCCCAACTGTCCCGATAGCTTTCATCTGGGGCTGTACCCAGTTTCCAGTCTTACAACCCAGCTTCTTCTTTCTTTCTTTTTTAAGGAACCAAAGCATATCCTTTATGAACTGTTTTTAAAAATATGACCATAAACACTTAAATATCTTTATAGCTTTGTAGTTGCTTAAAATAAAACTAGGTACACATGCAATGATAAAAAGGATTCTAAGATAAATAGAAATTCATTGCCGTAATTTGTCTCCTAAATAATAACAATAGATGAGCAATAGCCTCTCTTAGCTGAAATTTCAGTCGCCTTCCTGTACTCCATGACACAGGGCCCAAGACCTACATTATTGCATTAAGTTTGCAAAGCAATCAAGATGCCCTTGAGTAAGATTCATCATCTTGTCCTACATTCTCTACACGCTCTACTAAAAGCCTAGTGGCACACTGAAGGGATTGTCAGAAAGCATAGAAGGCAAAATAAAAATTTTATGCTCTTTTAGGCAAGTGAAGATTTGCCCTGGAGCAGTTTCTGATATTAACTCATTAATCCTCACAACCTATCAAGAGGATAGATGTCGGGAAGGAGCAGAGACCTGTCACCTCAATTGCCTTCAAAACTTGCCCCAAACTGTGCACTGGCCATTCCCCGGGGCTTGGCTGAGTACCCATCCCCATGGAGCTCATGAGGGGCTGGGACTGGATCGACAGGGTTCAAGTGTCTCTATAACTTCCTTTTCCTGTCGCTGGGACCTGTGCGTGGTTTAATGCACGTCTATTGTCATCTTGATTTTTTTAATGAATATTGAACAAGGAGCTCTGCATTTTCATTTTGTATTGGGCCCCATTGATTGTGTAGCCAACTCTGCCTGTCAAGCATCCTAGGAGAAAAAGACATCAGGAGCATAACGTCAAGGCCAGGAAACGTTTCCTTGATCTCTATACTAATGCCAATGATATAGGAGTCGAGTCCACATTTTCTGCATCTCATCAGAACTCTGGTTTTGCTCTACTTGTTTGAGACTAAATTGGGCTATGTGCTTAGAATTTTAACTAAAACATAAGACTAGATATTTTTCTTTTCAATTCTATTTATGCCACGTTTATGTTTTCTTGGTTTGAAATCCTGTTTAATTTATTTTACGGTGTTTTTAATTGGTGTCATATAATACCATACCTCCTTTGTATGTGGCATCTCAACAATGTGCAATTTCTAATAGTCAGCATGAAATCATAACTTAGAAAAACATTGCCGAGCTAATTACAGGGACTATCAAAATAAATCCAAATCTTTTCTGGGCCACAGTCCATATCTGAATCATAATAAGTGTGAAAATGTTTACAAATCATTACAAATTTTCCACATAGTTTCAGTCAGTGTTAGGACCAATCGTGTTTTTTCAGTCATTTGAGTCGACATGTTGGATTATCTCCAGTGAGAACACTGATTTTGGAAAACAGCTTATTAGAGATTACAAAGATCAAAAGACAGAATCAAATAGCCCTGAAAATGCAAACAGTAAGGAACATTCTTCATGGAACTATTTGAATTCACCCATAAACACAATTATTTACTCTGAAAAAACATTTCACAGAAGTGACAAAGGCAAGAAATTGAAGGAAAGTAGCCAGGCACTTTAACTACTCTGTATAATCTAATGAATTCACACATTAAGAAAGTTCTATTTAGAAGCCTAAAAATTATATAATCATAACGTAGTATGTTTATGACAAAATAATTATTTTAATAAGTATTCACCTAGTTTTAGTTTTATGACATTAGACGAGTGAGCTACTATTTGAGGCAGAATTCTAAGACTGATTGTTTATTTTTACAAAATTCATTTTACCCGCTGTGTGTGACACAATGGAGGAATTCAGTGATGCCCCAGAGTTCTCACTCCCTTACATGTTTTCGGTTCTGCTACACTGGACTACTAGAAATATATTTTAAGAAACAATGAACTCAGTTCTTTCAACTTCTTAAAGCTATGCCCATAATAAGCCAGATATTAAATTTAAAAATTCAAAGAAAGAGGAGTTAGTGTTTCCATTCTGATAGAAATGGTTTGCATATGCTTGGGTCTGGAAATGAACTTTAGGGAGTTCCTGAAGGCCCCCAAATTGCATGTGAAATTTGGAGTGGAGGAGCACTTTCCTGGTGTGAGCATTGTAGCTATCGTCGGATTCCCAAGAAACCTATGGCTCTAAGCACTAACACATTGCCCAAAAATGCCTTCTTGCAGGCTACTCAGTAACTGTCACAAGGCCCTGGTGCATTCAAAAGCCATGAAGTCCAAAACAAGGCAGATTTCTTATTCTGAAAGTTCTCTGAGTGTATGGTTGCATCATTTTGTTGTACTTGGCATGATGCAATTCTGTGATTGTTTTTCCTGTGAATGAGGTATATACTCTTGGGGATGCAAATTACTCTTGAGCCATAATTCTATTTTTAGTGTACTGCAGCTTGGATACATATTGTAGCCTCAGATATTCATGCAGTGCGATCCACAGTGTTTAGAGAATGTCGGAATTGAGAGTATAAATTTCCTTGATAGAGAAGAATTTCCAACTTGACCAATATTTTGTTAAATACTGTGTGTGAAAATAAGAAGGATTACATGTTGATAACACTATGATTTGCTAAAAGTGGAAATAATCCAGCCAAATGATTAAAATAAATTCAATCCATTCTCATTTTTATCTTGCATAATAAGATTTTTTTCTAAACGAGAAAATTCAGTTACATGATAATACAAAATAATGCAAATAATTTGTCTTTGGGTTCCAAGCTTCAAACACCACCCTCCAGAGATTCTGCAAAGTGCTATATTGAATACAATTAATTTAGACTTCCTGTACAACAGTAGTAAACTCTTCTATAGGCCACTGCTTTGGGAGGGGATTGAGAAAATTTTAATGAAAATAGAAGTAATTCTTTGAACATCTCTATACTAACATGCTTTTGTGCATAATAATTATTAATCTTTGAGAAAGCAAACAATTTGAAGATGTACACAGTGAAGAACTGTGGTTATATCTAACATGTGATCTCAAGTGTGGGAAATACTGCTTACTTCGGAGAGCTGTAGCAAGCATTTTGGTCTACCCATTATTTATTGCCTTTTTTCTCTTAGTAAGACTAATTTCTTTCTGAGTAGCCTTCCCTCTCCAACACAGCACATTTAGTGATAAGAAGCTGACTTCTCCCGAACACCAGAGGCGGATCCTGACCGGCCAAAACCAATCAACAAGTCCAATCTCCGATGCAATGACCAGAGTCTAGCGAGAGTCATTGAAACAAAGAAGATCTTTGCTGAGAGTTTCTGAAGAAATAAATGTCCACCCTCTTCTTGGAGAGCTACCAAAACAGCTTTTCTCTCTTGACTGCTAAATGTGAGTGAGGAAGCATATAGTTCCCCAAAGCTGAGCCTTTCTTGGATGAAGCAGACACTTGGGCAGGCAGAAAGGATAAACTGGGATCTTTAAAACATGGTTTGACTTCTTTTTATTTTTTAATTATATTTTATTGATTATTTTATTACAGTTGTCCCAAGTTTTCCCCATTTGCTCCACTCTACCCAGCTCTCCCCACTCCCTCAGGCAATCCCCACACCATTGTTCATGTTCATGGGTCATGCATTAAGTTCTTTGGCTGCTCCATTTCCTATACTGTACGTTACACCCCATGGTTATTCTGTAACTACCTATTTGTACTTCTTAATCCCCTCACCTCTTCACCCATTCCCCCAAACCCTTCCCATCTGGTAACCATCAAAATGCTTTCCTTATCTATGATTCTGTCTCTGTTCTTGTTTTCTTAGTTTGTTTTTTAGATTCAATTGTTGATAGATATTAATTTATTTTTATTGAGATATAATTGACATATAACATTATACTAGTTTCAGGTGTACAACAAAATGATTTGATATTTTATATATTGCAAAATTGTCAGTAAAATAAGTAAATATTTGTTAACATACATAGTTATAAGCCCTCAATATCTATCCATGTTGTTACAGATGGCAAGATTTCATTGTTTTTCAATGGTTGGAATATATATTTCTCTATCTATCTATCTATCTACTCCACATTTTCTTTATCCATTCATTCATCAATGGACACTTAAGTTGTTTCCATGTTTTGGCTATTATAAATAACATTACAATAGACATGGGAGTACATACATCTTTTTGAGTCAGTATTTTCATTTTCTTCAGACAAATACACAGAACTGAGATTGCTGGATCGTATGGTAGTCCTATTTTTAATATTTTTGAGGAAACTTCCTAATCCATCCTCTATCACCTTCTGAATCAAACCTTGCTTAAACTCTGACCTACCTTTGACTCACCAGTAATCAATAAATTACATTTTTGGCTGTTTTTCTTTTCCTGTATTATACAAATTAGGTCACAAAGTCTATAAATCTAAAAATACTACCAACAAGGAATACAGTTGAACACATTCACAAATTTTATTTCTAAATATTATAACTATTACTTTTTTTAATAATATAAAAATAAATATTATTAAAGGTAGTGATGAGGCATCAGAAACTTTTCCTACATTCAACTGATCAAAAAGCATTTATCGAATAACAACAAATGAGAGCAATATTTATTGACTCCTCACTTTGTTCAAAATAATAAATGAAAGCTATTTTCTTTATGAGAGAATTGAGGCCTGGATTAGGTAACTTCTCAAATGTCACCAAGCCAGGCCCGGAATCCATGTCTATCAGAGGCCAAAGCTCAGGCTCGGAGCCCATCGGGGAGCCAAATTGCAGTAAACTAAACATAATTACTGTTTAAGAGTAGTGTGCATCCTTAGGGACATATTCTCTTCACTCACAAGAAAATAAAGAATCAAATCATACCAAAGCACAAAAAAGTAATGACCCTGTAAAATCTTGGAGAATTTTTCGGATTTCCCGCATCCTCAAGCAAGTGGCAGTGTGGTGCCAGGGAAAGACAGGCCTCGATGCAGGAAGGTGAGTGATCGAGCCACTTCTGGGTCTCAAGCTCTTCTTGTAAATGACCTGGTGGGCTGAATAATTTTAAAATGCCCTTCCGCTTGGTCATGTCTGGTTAGCCTTGTCCAAATAAAGGTTTCTGAGCCACTTCATGTGAAGTTACATTTTCATTCTTTAAATACGGAACTAAATTCAT
>PVKM010007504.1:0-41298 GCA_004027735.1 Carollia perspicillata | reverse complement strand
GTGAACTTGTAAGTCCTGAAGAGAGTGAAGGCACATTTTAAATATACTTATTCATATGTTCTTTAAAAATAAACTCTAATATGAAGCAACAATACATAGAACAAAATAAAATATTACATTAGTTTAATTAGAATGTTTTTAATGTGCATAAGCTCATTTAAGTTACTTTTACTTTACCATGTCACAATGTATGATGTACGTTGCCTTATGAACATTACAGAAAGTTTGATTTTGCATTTAAAATGAATAAAACAAGGAGGAAAATAAGACTGGGAGTAGGATAAAGCTAGGGGTGTAATTAGGGCATATCCTTTTCTAGTAGAAAGTGGGTCACAATTTCACTCTGAGTTTTCTGGAAGCTAACCCAAAGTGGGAAACCCAATCACCAATATGATCTTCAGCAGCTATAAAATAAAAACAAAAAATGTGGTCAAGGATAACTATTCTTAATTCTAATACTTAAGATGAAAAGCCCCAATGTTTCTTTAAAACATTGCTTTGTTTAGTGAACAGAGCCTTCATTACCAAACTTAGAGCAAACAAAAATCAGGGATTTGTTGCTTAGCGATGTTTCTCATAGTCTCTCAGTGTGGCCCTATTACCTAACCTCTAAATGACGTTCAGTAAAAGTTTCTTCATGATGCTCTAAAAGTACACAGTCCTTATGCTCTGAATCCTGATGTTCGGAGTCAGTGAAGAAAAAGTATTTTAGATTCCTTGGGTGATTATATTAAATTTACAATTATTTTTTGAAATTTACCTTGTGTTAACTTTATCTATGGCTGATATCTGAAAATTAAAGACAAAGAAGAGTACCTGTATTGACCTTTCCAGTTCAGGAGAGATGAGACTTTGAAACTACAGATAAAAATCGGGGGTGTACTTTAGAAAATGCACACTGCAAGACCCGCTAAAACATATGGTAGCCACGTCTTCTAGAGTGCATTGTATTTAACAGCTCTCATTCTGTCCCCATGTAGAGTTTTCACTCTAATCATATCAGAGACCGTATCAATCAGATGTTACTGGGAAGAAGAATATAATATACAATTGTTTTCTATGAAAACCACCCAGTGGAAATATAATATAAAAATTCCTAAGTAATAACATCAATAAACTCATATATAAATTTTAATCCATATGACACTATAACACCATTTCCCCATTTTTTTATATAATATGGAATAGCCTGGTGAGTTTGTTATCAATAAATATGCCTAACTCACTCATGTCCATTCCCAAGACCTTCTGAATTTTCATATCCAAGAGCTAACTCAAATAAAATTTAGGGCGTTTTTTTCCAGAGTACTGCACTGTTTGCTCTTTGGGGATAATTGTTAAAAATTATAAGGTTTTTCCCTAGGTACTTAAGACAAATGTGTGAGTTGAAGGTATGGTATCTGTCTCTTCTGAGATAAATCTTATGCATACAGATATTTAAGTATCATTACCATACCAGCACTCAGAATTAAAAAAATGAAAGACAAAAGTCAAGTATTATGTGGATGGAGCCACAATTATACCAGTCTCTAAGATTTATCTTGGACTAATGCACTCTGAACTCTGATTATCTGTCCATAAATACACAGTTAAAAGAATTAAAATCCTAAAACTCTTTTCCAAAATGCATGGTAATAGTATTGATAAATAGGTAAGGTTCTATAGGTAATAATCAGAAATAGCTCTTATCAACCTTTCATAAGTCCTCTTCAATTTAAAAAATATATATATATAATAATAATAAAGATATCAAAGAATTAAGGAAGGTTCTTGAATTATGAGGTCAAACCTATGTTCTTTCAAACCTGATTCTACCACTAGCTAGCTTTATGATCTTGGACAACATATTTAACTTCTCTGGAACTCCATGCCCCCTCTGATGAAACAGCTGTAATAAAGTTGGGAATGTGAGGATCAAATGATATATTGTATACCTTCCATAAATATGACTTTCTTTTACCTCCCCTTCTAGTCTAATGATGCTGTTTTAAAAAGTGTATTCCATATAATCCATTCTACCACCTGAGTTCCTGTCTCTGCATTTTTCAGTGGCTACTCAGGGTAAATGATTCTACCGCGTGCTCTCTCTGGGGTGCAGAGAGACTGCACTGTTGTGAAAAGAATGGGATCTTAGGAGTTTGATAGTAATTCAAAGTTTGGCTCTTTACTTGATCTGCTTGACTTGGGGCCAATTTCAGCCTTAGTGTCTGATCTGTAAAATTCTTACCTCTTGGAATGTTATAGAGAGTGAATTAGATGCCACAGTAAATGCTTGCAACACAGAAACACAATCGATGTTATCATTCTGCATCTTGGGTGGAGGAATCCTGTGTGCTCCCATCACCAGCTTTAGACAGAAAGTCAACATCTGCCATCAGAAAACTCAGTTAGAACTAGGACTGAAATATCAAATTTAAAAGTTTCACTTGACATAACTTTAAAAGAAAATCTTCTTGTAAGGCATTGTTGTCATTTGGATAAAACGCTTTTATGAAGTTGTGAGCATTATTAGATCTTTTAAGGATGAAAGAAATACCCAAAGTAATTAGCAATTTTTATTTCACAACAAATCATAGTTGTCTTCTCACTAAAGTATTGCACTGGGACTCAGTACACCTGAATTATATTCCGACTTCTGCTATTCTCTAGTTTTATGACATTGGAAAGTCACTTCACCTTTCTGTGTCAGAGAAAACTTATAATTAACTCTCATTGATATATAAGCCACCTCCTGCAGCAGCTGGATAACTAGAGTTATATTTCCCATCAGAATGTAAAATATTAAGCATTTCCTATAAAGTATTTACTATGGATTGAATTTTGTATTTTTTAGAGACTGAAATTTTATTGATGAAAAATAAACATATGTGTATTTTTTTGCATCACCAACTTCTCCTTCTCGGAACATATATCTTCACTATTTTTCTTTATTCAGGACACCCATCTATTTTCCTAAATGCCATTTCATTGTCTTCCCAATGTTATTAAGTAGTGCTCTTTCCCTTGCCTTATACTCCAAAGTTTACCATTTACCCTTTAATTATAATTTATATTAGCCCTGGCTGGTGTAGCTCAGTGGATTGAGCATAGTCCTGTGAACCAAAGCACCGTGGTTCGATTCCCAGTCAGGGAACATGCCTGGGTTGCAGGCCAGTTCCCAGCAGGGGGTGCACGAGAGGCAACCATACATTGATCACTGATATTTCCCTCCCTCTCTCTTTACCTTCCCCTCTAAAGGTAAATAAATAAAATCTTTTAAAAAATTTATATTAGAATTTTAAATGTTTCTACTATCACCTAGATCTTCTTTTTTAACTTTATTTTATTGATTATGCTAATACATTTGTTCCAATTTTCCCCCTTTGCCCCATCCACCCAGCATCCCTCACTCCCTCAGGCAATCCCTCCATCATTGATCATGTCCATGGATCATGGTATAGGTTCTTTGACTTCTCCATTTCCTGGACTGTACTTTACATCTCCATGGCTATTTTGTGAACATTTGTTTGTACTTCTTAATCTTCTTACCTCTTAACACATTCCCCCACACTCCAATATCATCTGGCAACCATCAAAATGTTCTCCATATCCTTGATTTTGTCTCTGTTCTTCTTGTTTGATTAGTTTGTTTTTTAGATTCAATTGTTGATAGATATGTATTTTTGTCATTTTATCATTCATAGTTTTGATCTTCTTTTCTTAAGTATGTCCCCTTAACATTTCATATAATGGTTTGGTGATGATGACCTCATTTAGCTTTTTCTAGTCTGGGAAGCTTTTATCTGCCCTTCAATTCTAAATGATAGCTTTGCTGGGTATAGCAATCTTGGCTATAGGTCTCTGCTTTTCATGACTTTGAATATTTCTTGCCAATCTATTCTAGCCTACAAAGTTTCTTTTGAGAAACCAACAGACAGTCTTATGGGAACACCCCTATAGGGAACTAACTATTCTTCTCTTGCCATCATTAAGATTTTCTCTTTATTTTTAATCTTTGGCATCTAATTATACTGTGTCTTGGTGTGGGCCTCTTTGCATTCATCTTGTTTGGGCCTCTCTGTGCTTCCTGGACTTGCACGTATATTTCCTTCACCAAAATTAGGGAAGTTTTCCTTCATTATTTTTTCAAATAAATTTCCAAATCCTTGTTCTTTCTTTTCTCCTTCTGGCACTCCTATGCTGGAACACTTGAAGTTGTCCCAGAGACTCCTTATACTATCCTAGATTTTCTAACATGACAGAATATAATTTCTATATTTCCTAGATTAAATCTTCCATAAGTAATGAAGTTTCTGACAAGCAATATGGTTTTAAATGCATTGTCTTCTTTATAACTTATAACATTCTATACGTGGGTCTTTTTCATATTTTCTTTAATGTCAAGGAGTTTATGTACCTGCTTCTTTTTTTATATTCCATTGCTTGCTCTTTAATTATTTTCCTACCTAGTTTTAAATGAGCACTGTAACAGTAGAAGCCCTATGAGAAAGTGCCAATTTCTTCAAATGGGAATGAAATACCTATCATATAAGACAATTTTTTAATTAAAATAAAATTGCAGAATAAAGAAACTGATAACTTGTTGATAATATGTAGAAGGTAAATAATAATTTTTCAATATCTTACACCATATATTCATCTGAACTCTTTGCCTGACCTTTTCTGCTTAATTCTAAATTCTCTCATAATAACATTTCCTAATTATTAAGGCACACTGAAAATCATAAACATTATAAAACTTTAGGCTAAAGTTATAAAATATTTAAATTTCTAATTACCAGCAGTGTTTAATTTTATTCTGAAGATTCCTATTATAAATCAACAGTTTATGTTGATTTATTTTTTAATAACTCTAACATCTGCTTTCCCAGATTATATAATTTACTGAATAAACCAATCATTTGTAAAATTGTGAAAATTTAAGTACTATATTTTGTCAATAAACTCCTTTATGCAAACCTCTGCCTCAGTAATATAACCTACCACCACATCACATCAAGTTCATACTTACATGTCTATTACAAAACCCTCTCAAGCTGAGGTTTAGGGCCCTGATTTTATTGCAGTGACTGAGTGATAATAAACACACCTTTAAGAGGTAGTGGAATCTCTGACCATCTCAACAGCTAACAAACTACTTTCCCTCAATCAAATCTTTTTGCTAATATACACTCTACAAATGGACCCTTAAAAGATATTCATAATTAATCAGTCACAAAATAGGCTTAAATATTTGTATTACATGAACCCATGTTTGTCGACATTAAAATGTTTACCTATAAAGAGATCTCTTGAAATTGGCATAGGCAAAGACTGCGACGTATCTGTCAGGTGAACAGACTTTGCTAGCCAACTTTAATGACATGGGCTTGTTTAAGAGCAAAATAGCCAAAGTTTGGAGTAGAGAATATACTGCTTTTTTAACAAATTGGGGCTCACAAGAAGATATTCATGTTTCACTAATATCTGTAAAGTACATTGAAAATAGAAATTGCTAGGTAAGTAAGAAGATTTCTGGCAGGGATTGGTCAGTAACAGAAGCAGAATAACATGTGTGATGGATAAAAGACTTGATATAACCTGTCCAAGACTTAATTCCTGCTAACAGCTCACCTCCTCGAGAGAATGGTAGGGAGTTAAAAACAGGGCGAGAGCACCTCATTGGAAGGTCTCTGGCAGCCTCCAATCTCGCCGCCTGCCACTTTTCATTCTCCATGGCCGTCACCTCCAGAACCCTGGCATGGGGGCATATTACTTCAGTTTCTAGTTCCATTAACATAGCATTTTGTCCCACTTTCTCCAAGATGAATTCATAGAGACGTTCAAATATACATGATGATTTTCGCAGAGTAATACTGGAAAACATGAGCTGAAAGAGCAAAATAAAACCTTCATTCTGAATTTCTACTCAATTTCTGGGGTAGATCACCCATAGGAATTTCTGCTTTTACAATAAAGAATTCTGCCATTGTAGACACTGACATGGAAGTCTCTTCTATCTTTGTTTGGAAAATATGGATATATTAATTATATTTCATTATAAGGAATATAGCATATTTCCTCTTGCTTGTACTTACATCATTTTTGGATAGTGGAGTGAAACAAATCTTGAATCTGTATTATAACAAAATGTAGAGGAACTCAAGTTTCCTGATTATACTTCCATAGCTTAAAAGGTGACCTATTCAGCTTAGAGGTGGCCAATGAACAATATGCACTCTCCATTTATAATCAGGTTAGCCATTATTACCAGTAGAAATCATGTTTAAATGAACATGGTACTGTACTGTTCACCTTAAGTCATTCTCCCAACAATAGAGAGTACGTCTTTAAACTTTGTAACCATTCTCTGTAGATTTCCCAGAACTACAGAAACAAAAATACTAGCAATCACTTGATCACCTATGTAGGGTCAACATTTTCTTTCTTAAGAGTCCAAATTGGAGGAGATTTTTATTTTAAATAAATCTATACGTGAGAACCCTGGTTGGTGTGGCTCAGTGGATTGATGCTGGCCTGCAATCCAAAAGGTCGCCTGTTCCATTTCCCATCAGGGCACACGCCTGGGTTGTAGTCCAGGTCCCCAGTTGGAGACGTTTAAGAGAAAATGACACATTGCTATTTCTCTCCCTCTCTTTCTCCCTCCTTTCCTCTAAAAATAAAATAAATAAAATATTTTAAAAAGATAAATGAATAAACAAATAAACAAACAAATGTATGTGATAGATATTGCATTCCTTTTTGAGAAAATGAGCTTCCTATTGTATCATGATACTTCCCAATTGAATCACTAAACAGCATTAAGAAAGGAAATGTAAAAAAGGAGACAGCAGATATCTTGATAAATAAACATCTACTATATGTAACAATGAATACACCAATGTCATATTTCAAAATTTTAGTAAAACTCATCACTTAAAAAATTAACTAAGCATATCTCAAGGTAAAAGTGTTTGACCCCAATTTCAGCTTGTGGGGTTCTCTCCAATACCACCAAGCAATGCTCTGACACCAGCTGGGTGTCCTACAGTTTAACTATGTTATGTCACATACCCACAGATAGTGTCAAATCCCACAGATTAAGGAAAGACTCAGTGCTACAAGACTTTCCCCCAAAAGACATACACATCAGAGACCAGTCACCAATCCCCGTTTTATCACCTATGCTTCTGACCGACCAGCTGTAGATCAGAGGCTCCATGGATCCCCTCCCTGGGTTCCAATACTTTTCTAGAGTGGCTAGAGCAGAACTCAGAGAAACATTTTGTTACATCACCAGTTTGTTATAAAGGGATATAATTCAGTAACAAACAGATGGAAGAGATGCATAAGGCAAGGCATGGGGAAGGGCTTGGAGCTTCCCTGCCCTGTCCCAGCATCAGTTTCCCCAAATCTCCACGTGTTCAGCAACCTGAAAGCTCTCTGAATCTTGTCCCTTTAGGTTTCCATGGCGGTTTCATTACATAGGCATGATTGATTGAATCAATGAACATTAATGATTGACTTCAATCTCCAGTCCCATTTCCCCCCGGAGGTCAGGGGGTGAGACTGGAAGTTCCAACCTACTAATCACAGGCTTGGCTCCCCTGGACACTAGCCCCCATCCTTTGGTGGAGTCCAAATGTCACCTCATTAACATAACAAAAGACAACTTTTTCACTCCCGTCATTTAGAGAATTGCAAAGGTTTTAAGAGTTCCAGGAATAGGACTAAGACCAAATACGTATGTGCTCTAATAACTTCCTCTTAACACAAAAGTCTCCTTTACCATGTGTCTCCCTCCTCATCCCCCAATATTTAAGCTTTTCTTCATAATCGAACTTCTGGAACACATTTTATATCTGCATAGGCTCCTTCATCGTCTTCCAGTTCATTTTCTCATTCTCTCAGAACATTCATCTTTCTTCTCAATGACATTGCATAAATGTACCCTGGAGAAAGGCTTAGTGGACTTAGTCCTCTCTTGTCCATTGTCAATTCTGAGTCTCTAACTGGGAATTTTCAGTCACACAAAACAGTCAGCGTCTTCTGAGATCCTTTCTCATCTCGTGTTCCACGATGTTAGAAAGCAACAGTGTCTTTCAGCTTTTCTACCTGTTTCTTTGCATTCTCCTTTGTCTTACACTCCACTTTCTAGTTACTGAATGTGGCAGCTCTTCACCCTTGGTCATGACCCTTTCTCAATCTCTATCTCTTCATAGAGGATCTCGTCCATAGCTAGGCTGTCACAAACCAGCTTCACCCTAATAATTCCCAAATCAAGGCGAAGCTCAGACATGTCTTCTTAGTTCCAGACTTGCATACACATGTGTACTGTCAGTTCTCTTGGCAGACAGTGGAGTGAAACCGGCTTTCTGTGTGTCCCTCTAACATGCCAAGTTCTTTTTTCCCATGCATAGAACAGTTTACCCTTACTCTGTGCATGGTTTTCTTTTCCTCATTGTCTAGATATAAACTTAAATGCCATATCCTATGAGATTTTTTCTTTGACTTCAGTCTAAATTAGATTGTACCCTATTCCTTTTCCCACAGCAACCTGGTCTTTTCTCTGATCGTACTTCATCTTCATATATATCTTCCTACCCACCAGCCTTACCTGATGGTGAGGATCACGTCTGCTTTAATCATTGCTCCTGCATAGCACAGGACCTGACACAGAGTAAGTGTTCAGTGTGGATTAATTATATGGATAAATAAATATATTTTGGATAGTTTTTCCCAGGGAAGAGAGAAAGAAAATTGAGCCTCGTTTCTGTGATTCTTCTATTAACTAATAATGTGAATATAGGCAAATCATGCCATCTAACTTTTGGGATTTTTTTTAATGTCTAGAACTTAATGATCAATTTGGATCATTTCAAAGCTTAAGAGTTTTATATTTCTGATAAGAGAAAACAATGTGATAGCTTAGAACTACAGTATTGAGGAAAAAATCTGTAGATTTTGAAAGTCGAATCGTGGTTTGACAAAAAAAAAAAATCAAATCCAGAGATTTTGAAGGGCATGTGGAAAGTTTTTAGAAAGAAACTCAATTGTTTCTAGATTTAAGTACACTGGTTCATTGCAGAACTCTTGTGGGTGTGGAAGTAGGGAGTTTTCATCCTGATATGTAAGAAAAAAAATGAAATATGCATGGTGAGTGTGTTTGTGTGTTTTCACAGGAAGCGTATATAAATAAACCAGAACACTTCTATAGCTTTGGAGCCTAATAAACTAGTAGTTGTTGGCTTGCAACTTCATAGCCAGTCAGAAGCCTCGAAACGTACAGGAAATGAAAAGGCTGCCAGAGAAGCTGACCAATGAATTCATTGTTTTTGCCTGAACTGTTAGCATTCTTCTTTTCAGAGCTGACTTTTTCACTGGGCCAATGTATCAAGTCATTTGCTCTTTTAACTTAGACTTGGTGAATCAGCCAGAGAAAAAGAAAGAATTCGTAAAAGGGAAACTATTAGGACTGCCCTTGCAAAACATTTTTTAAGAGTTGGCCTTGCCTGCTTTTTTTTTTTTGCAGGGGGGTGGGGCAGCCTGGAGTTGTTCTGGACTCAGACTTTGGCAGCTTAATGTTGAAGTTTTATTTTTTATTTTACTACTCAATTCTTTGAATAAAAATAATATTTTACAATTTAATGGGTTATTAATTTTTTCTAAAATAAAGACATCAATTTGATATCTCTACAAAATTAAACAGATGCAGGGCAAGTCATAAGTTTTAATTATGTTATTTATTAAGAATTTGTAGATTATTACTGTAAGTGATTCTTAAAGATATTCACCCTTATAATGCACAGTGTTTTCCCTGTGAGACGTCTCATATGTGAGTAACTATCTGGTGTCAGTAGTACTTTATTTAAAGAATCTGGTTTTAGAGACTGTCTTATAACTGATATATTTTCTCTTGCTTATCGTTTGTGTGTTCAATATCTAGCCAAAAGTTTAGGACATAATAATGCTCATTTTATTTTGTTTCTCTCTTTTTTATTTGCTTAATTTGAAAATAAATTGATCTTACCTAGCTGTATATATATATTTAATAAATATTCAACCAGTTTCAGAATAAATTCGGTTAGAAATGAGTGTAAATATGTACTTTAATTTAGGATATGTTAACAAAATAATAAAATTAAATGCATAATAATGTGAAGTAAGCAGAGAAACGTAATCACTGGATTTTAACATGTCTGAGGAACTCATAATGAAAGGCCTGCACTGGCCAGTGTGGCTGGAGTGGGTATCATCCTACAAACCTAAAGGTCATAGGTTCGATTCCTGGTCAGGGCACATGCCTGAGTTGCAGGTTCAGTTCCTGATTGGGATACATGCTGGAGGCAACTGCTCGATGTTTCTCTCTCATATTGATGTCTCTCTCTCCATCCCTTATCCCCCTTTTCCTCTCTCTGGAATAAATAAAAAAAATAATAAGTAAGTAAGTAAAAATGTTTTAAAAAGAATATGGAAAGACCCATTAAAACAACAACAGCAACAAAGCAATAATAGGAGTAAAAATAGACAAAATCTGGTCAGAAGACAGCAAGCAATGTGATGGGGTTCAAAGGTAAGGTTCAAAATGAGCAGAGAATATCCAAAGCATAGTGAACGTTTGGCAAACAAGCCAAGAAGGACAACTGAGAATTAGTTAAGGGCAGATAAAATGAATATGAAAATAGCATATCTCTCAGGGACAAAGGCAAGTTCAAAGCTAATGAGTTCAGGTTAAATACTACTGAGGAAGTAAGGTCTGAATTCATTTGGGCCAGTGTAAATCCTTAAGAAGTCAGCTCAGAAAGAAGGTTGCAAATCCGGGGTTTTGAATTTGTGTTCAGACATGAATACAAAGGCAGTGTTATGTCAGGGTGAGCATCTAATAATTGAAACTGGACATTAAAATTCAAGTAATAAATGGAATTGAGGACAACACCACAGCAAAAATGAACAAAACCTCAACACCTGATAGAGATGTGTATGAGCTTATTACAGCATAAATGAAATGGCTTTCTAACCTAAAGACTTAACTTGTATAGTCTGTACTATGCTTCTGGGTGGGTGTCACAGGCCTTAGTATAGATGGAAACCCATGTTCCCTGGGAGCTCTAGTAAGCAGAGACCATGCAGTTTCAAAGGTGAATCAGATCAGGACTGAGTCAAGAATAAAGTTTAAGCCACAAGATAGGGTTTGCTTTTCTTTTTACTATCAAGCAAAGATAATTATGCTAATATTTTCCCTAATCTCATCATTTGCAATCTCATCCTTTGACTATTACTGTGTGTCATTCTCTGTCTCCTAAATATCGGTCAGACTAATTTTTCCAAAGTGCCATCTCTTTCATTATTTTTCCTATTGTTAAGAATGAACTTAGTATTCTCTATTTCTTTTGGGGGACAAAGGTCCTTAAATGGTTTTGCTTCATTCAAGGACTATGCACTGGCTATGTACTTTGCTCCCATGGAGGGAGATGGTTCTGATGCTTACCACTCCTAACACTCTCCATTTTTCCCCTTTAAAGACCTATGAATTCATTGTCACTGTCATTGCTTTTAGTTGGCAATTATATAAATTTAATCATTATTGAACTTTTTCACCTGTTTATATTTTATTTACCTGACATGGTTTTAAGTATTTTATAAAGAATTCTCAGTTCAGAGTACACTCAGTAGAAGTTCAGCAAATACCTAGTGAATTGGACATTTTCAATTAACCAAAAGGACTTGATTAATTAGTATTAATCTGAACCTGCCTGGTTTCAGGAGTTGTAACCGCCCCCTGTGTAAAGGCTAAGTGAGCGACCTCTGGACTATGAGCCACTGAGGAAACAAAGCTTATCTCCCTGGCAAGGGCACTGCTTCTGCCATCTCTAGCCCCCAATGCTCGGTCAGTTAGTCAGAGTCTATGGGTAAGACCTCTCAGAGGAGGGGCAACCCAAGCCAGACACAATCACTTGGGTGGCCATTAAGGTAGGACTCAGGGGGTGCAAAATGGGACAAAAGCCCCTCATTCCCTCCCAGCTATTTTGGCATAGTCCAAGTCCCCTTTCTGTCTGGGAGAAGCTCTGGGAGAAGCTCTTCCTGGCTCTAATCCACTTAAACCTGAATCTATGATGGGGAGGGGGTGCAGCCCTCTGCCGACTAGAGTGGGTTCTGGGGTGATTGGGCATAAGAAAGAATTAGTAAAATCCTGTGAAGCCTGTTTTGTTAAGAGTGCTCTTATTCATATGATAAGGGTCCGGGCAGGAAATGAGTATGTCTCCTAAAGCTTTTTGCAACCTCCTTACCTGACAGACACTGACTCAGATTAAGCCCTCAGATTTCTTTGATATGTTATCTGCTGTTTGATCCTTGCCGCCTGACACTGATTGAATAGCTTTACCTGTATCCCTGTGTGTTATGAACCTAGTAAAAATCCATTGAGGAAGGGGCTCTTGGTCTTTCTCCTTTGAGAGTCTGACCACCTCTCCTCCCAAAGCAGATCATGTCTTGGTAGTATTGTATTCATCTGTGGCGGACGGGGAGACTTGCGCAGAGTTTTCCCCACAAATTAACATGTTTTATTAATCTGCATTTTGTACAACTTCCCTCTCAATAGCATATACAACTAATGACTCCTGCTTCTACCAATTTTTCTAAAATCCTAAAACACTTTTGCTGTTGTTTTCTCTCTCAATTTAGTTATTTTGCCAACTTCTTCAACTTCCACTTGGACACAAATTTTATGCTTATTTATAAAATTAGGGATAAGACAATATTTGAATCAGAAGTAAATTTTGAACATTTTTAAACATGATGGTGATACCACGGGAGAGACCTTCTTAGAGGGTAACAGTGAATCAACTCATGTCCTGAGACACTCTGAAGATTCTTTCTCACTTTGCGTTCCCATCACATGGCTAATGTGAAACTTGTGGCAGTGAAGTAAAAGATGGCTTCATTAATTGATTCCCAGGCTTGTATTACACAAGTCTACCAGCATCCAGGTGTTCACAGGCGAAGTAAAACCAAGGGACTAATGAGGAATATGTCAACATCACTGGACAGCTCTATTGGTACTAGTATTATAGATTCTGCTGATTTTAACCTCCAACTGACCCATCTCTCTTCTTTAAGACTCAGTTACTGGCAAACTGTAAATGTCAAACTCTCCAGGTTATGGATAACAAAGAAAAATATAAGACCGAAAGCAACTAGATGCTGCAGCAAAGAACATGTGCATTCTTTTTCCTTTTATTTCTGTACCCAGAGAGAAAGCTCAGTAATACACTGTTGGGTTTTTTAAAAACCTCTTATTTATAACACAAATGATAATACTGTAAAAGCTATAGGAAGACTTGGTCTCCAATGAACTTACTACACTGAAAAAAATTGCAGTTTTTATATCATTGTGCACAATCAAAGGGCCCAATAGCTGTTCAGTGACACGAGACACCGTAGATCATTCTAGTAGTGACTACCAAAATATACAGCTACTTTTATTACCTTAGTTCCTCCTAAAAACTTTATATAGCATACAGCCTTTCACATAAAGTCAATGCAGTAGCAAAAATAAGCAACTACCAGACAGGAATTTACTTCCAAAAAGAATACACACACATCAAATGTATATTCTTATTTTTGTCTTAAAGGATTAATGTGGCCTGTTTATCCATTTTTTTACTGAAAGAAATACAAACTTTGGCCTCTAATTTTATACATATATATGTAATTATATATAATGTATAATCGTATACATTTATGTATCATTTATATATATATCTAACACATGTTTTTATATAATTTATAATTGTACAAATTATATATAATATTTACATACAATTTATATATGAACATATATGCATATACTAATGTAAGTGTATATGTTTATGTATATTTATAATTTTATACATTTACATATATTTATATATAAAACTGCAATCATAGTAAATTAAACTTTAGCCACCTTAATAAGTTTACACCCCAAATGCCAGGTATTCCCCTATGTCTCTATCAGGCTTATCCAAATCATGATGCAAACATCAATCTCATTGTTCCATTTTTCAATTCTATCATAACCACTTTTTAGGATTTTTAGTTTCAGTTATATTAAAGATTGCGTCCTCTTCAGACACTCTGTTCTCCTTGCTCTGCTGCCTCTGTGTAGCCAGCTCAGCTCCTCTCTGCTGACCCTTTCTCTGAGCTGCAGTGGTCTCCAGCAGCTCCCCCTTTTTTGTCACTGCAGAGAGCACAGCTCTCTTCCTTAAAATCCAGAGCATCAGACCCATATCCATAACAGAGAGACTCATTTCCACCCCGGAGTGTCTCTCTGAGCAGATACGACGCTCAGGTGACAAAATCAGTTGTGCAAACATCACTGCTTCTCTTTGCACCTTATGAACCACTGTGATTTCACATGTGCATCCTGTTCTCCCAAGAAGGAAAATATATGACTCCATCATTGTGGAAGTTTTCCTTTTGTCTGCATTACACCATGCACAAAGGGTTTACAACACATTAGTGAGGCATTTCTATGTACCACTGAAATGACCCTCAGCCTCATCTCAATGACTGCTCCTGTGTGGGGATGCCCTGACATGGGAGGAAACTAAATCTTGTGAAGGGCACAATAGCCCTGTCTGCCTACATGCACCAGGTGTCCATTCCTGTCTAGTAATTTTCCACATCCTTGGTGCTCCCACATGAAAGTTTAGCTCAAGTCATGTTACTCAGGGAAACTCAGATCTCTCTATACTTCTCCTCCAGTGTAAAACAGTCTGTTTCAGTCTGGGAGAAAATTTAACTCAACCACCAACGCTTCTGTTCTTCCACTAACCAGATCTCTATGCAGGGATCCTCTACCCTCATTTGGGCAAAAATAAATTCCCTTAGAATTTTGGAAAATCCAAGCCAGTAAAACTTACAGATTATCTTGGCTTTTTGCCCCAACACATAACTGAGAGCTAAGTGAAAAATGTCACCTAGTTCTGTGGAGAACAAAAAAGGAAGAAGAAGAAATTAAAACATAAATTAACATTTCAAAGTGATATCTATCCAGAAAGAATATTTTTAATAAAATGCATATCTCCCTCTCTCTGCCTCTCTTTCTTTCTCTCTCCAAACACAAAGAAAGTCTGGTACTCTGAATAATAGTTTCTCTATATCATCATAAGTTCATTAAAATTATCTACTGTTATGTTCCAACAATACTAATTAATCATAACTGCAACATGGCATTTTTAATTTCCGGCATATGGCTATAGTCTCTGATCAATCAGTTAAGAGTAAAAATTATATTATTTCATCTTTAAAATATAAGCATTAGCTTTGTGTTGCCATATACAGACATTTAATAATAAATTGATGGATGAGTGGATATACATATACACATACACACAATTATTGGAAGTCTATAAAGTACCTACCATTTAGTAGATTAATTTTTCTTCTCTCTCCACTACCTTTAACTAAGCACAAAATGTGCACAATTATTACCAGGTGAATGGTGGTAAATGTTCAAAGTTTGATAGGTCCAGTGTTTTAAGGCATTGTTTAAGGCACTGTTAAAAATGCACTGACATTTGATTACAATATTTGTTCAAAATCTGTTATTTAGGGCAGCTTCAATCTGGGTTAAATAGCCAAAGATTAAATAGCCAAAGTCATATTAAACACGAAACTTTTGCAAGAGATAATAGGACAAGGTATGTCCTATCAGAATCATCATTATCTGATTGTTCATTTTCAATTATAAGTATGACTTGGTATGAAAAATCTTAAGTGTTTAATATGTTAGAATTATCAGTCAATTGCAGTAATAATTAAATAGGCATTTATGAGATAGGAACATATGTGCATGCACAAATACTACACACAAATGTTCATAGAAGCTATACTTACACAGCTAAAATCGGGAAATGGCTCTGATGTCCTTCATCGGGTGATGGTCAAACAAGCTGCAGCAGTACAGTCATTCCCAGAAAATACTACTGGGCAGTTAAAAGAAGCACCTATTCACATGTGCAGCAATTTTGACAGATCTTCAGAGAACTATGTTGAGTGAAATAGCCAATCCTAAATAGTGACGAATGGGATGATTCCATTTATATAATGTATTCAAATGACAAAGTTTCAGACAGAAGTGGAAAATAAATCGGTGGTTGATGGGTGTTAGGAATAGTCAGGGTTGAAGACAGCAGAGAGGTTGTAAAATTGCATCATGTGGATCTTTAGAGGACTGGAACTCCTCAGTATCCTGACGCAGTGGTAGATACAGGATGCTGGGCAGGGTGAAACTCCACAGAGCTCGGAGCGCACACACACACATGCACACAAATGTGTGCACGTAAAATTGAGGAACTCTCAAAAAGATTGATGAATTGCACTAGTGACAACACACTTGTGGTATTGTAAGATAATTTTACGAAATATACCATTAGGAGACATGGTTTAAGAGGTATAAGAGATCCTCTGTGTTATTTTCTACAACTGCATGAAATATATAAATATATCAATGAAAGCTCAATAAAAATACAACTTTTAAAAATTAGTCAGTGTTATTGCAAGACTAAAATGCAATAAAAAATGGTGATTGTAAGACCTACTTTACATATAAAATCCATTAATAACTTTAAAATAGTTAAATAGAGAAATAGATTGATAGTACAATTATTAAGAGTTTGCATGCAAAATAATATAAGCATAAAGCTTTAGTGATTCAACAATTATTTGTTAAAAATAATAAAACATAAAACAAGAGACCAGGTAATGAAAATCTTTGCAGAATTGTTTATTCTACTCTTATACCATAATAATAAGTAAAACAATCTATAAGAACTGATTAGTTATTTAATTAAGTTTAGGCCATGAGTTAAGTGAGTGGAGAAGAAAAAATAATTCCATAATTGTGTATGACAATATTCATGAGCAACCTTTTTCAACCTAGACATAATAAAGAATGCAAGTCATATAGAAAAGAATAAGAAAATGTTTGAGGAAAATAGGTTATCCCCAAAATAGCATGTTTTACAACTGGCCTCACTTGAAAGAGAACCTGTATTTAATCAAAAATGTGTGTTAAAGTGATCCAAAATAAATGTATCAGTTGAAAGTGCTGAGAAATCCATGCTCCCTCTCTGTAACATCAGCTTTAAAATTTGACTACTGAAAGTTTAAAAATAAACTTGTGATGAAAATTTAATATTTTTAATTAAAATCATTAATTTGTTTTTTCAACCTAAGTTTTTTTAGATGCTGGTATTTGGGAATTTGGAAGGCAAATATTTTAGTTACCCTATGAAGACTGGTAGATTTTGATTACTAATCCTGATTAGTTCATAGATGACTGAAAGCCCATAGCAGTGATTTTATCAGTACCTATCACATGTAAGCCATGTTGGATAGCAATGCTTCTCCATCTATATCGTGCATGCAGATCACAGGGAGATGTTATCTGTAGGCAGGTTTTGATTTATGTCTGAAGGGGGCAAGGGATTTTTTACTTCTAATAAGCTTCCTGAAGATACTGGGTGTGCATGTCTAGGTTCACACTTTCAGTAGCAATGTTGTAGGACATGCAAGTTTTAAGCATATATTTTTCCATTAAGAATCCTCTAGGCAAACATGGGACACATGACATTAAAACACACACACAAAAATTTTTGTTGGAGCTGAATGTCCCAGTAACTTAATCTGTATAGAAAAATAGTAGGGGAGGGGATAAAGTGAATTAGGTTTCTGGGTCCTATTGCCCCAGATTTCCTTCATGGATACTTTTCTTTCCTGTTGTTCTTCTAAGGTTTATGCCAATTAAAGCCAAAGGAAATAAATTTAACATGGTTACAAATCAATGAATGTTGCAATTTTAAGAAAAGGACAAGGAACCAGACACACCAAAAAAGTGAATTTTAATTATGCCAACAATTGGAGAAGCTTAGGAAACTATGGGGAAAGGTTCCAAGAAAGAGTATCCAAGAGACAAGCTGTTCAGGGAAGAAAGATATCCTAGAAGACATGCATGCAAGAAAAAGCTACACTAACAAATGAGAGAAACAATCAATATAAGAAGAACTCTATGTGGTTAAATTGAAAGTTGGTGCTACAAAAGCCTGAAACTTAAATAGGTAACTAGGTCAGGTTACTAGGAATAAATACAAGAAAGGACTATTACTTTCATTTAAAAAAATGAACAAGCAAGACAAAAGTAAATTTAAGTGCAACTTACAAAAATAAAGAGCAAGAAAACAAGCTCAGTGGAGAGAAAGCTAATAACAGAACTAAGAAAAGTAAAAGATGGAAAATTCCATCCATAGCAAAATAAAGCAGCTACCTTTTTATAAGCAAAATCTGAAGTCAAAAACATTAGAAGACTCATGTCTTACATTTTGTCAGCATACTTTTTGAACAGTAAAATCTTTTGTTGAATACATTGTATGTTGACTTTCTAGTAAATAATTTTTAAAGTATCAAATTATTGTTTTTTTTCTTTTTTATTGTTATTCAGTTATGTTGTCCCACTTTTTCCCCAATTCAGGACTAAAATTAAAAAAAAATAAAATGCTTACACTGGAGAATAATTTTGGATTGCATTAAATGAGGGAACAGTTTGAAACTTTCATCAAAAGTTAAAACTGAGAAAGGATCTCAAATCTAGAATATAGAAAGATAGAAATATATGTACCTTCAAGAAATGTTTGTATGATATATTTCATGGGATTAGAAAACACATACACTATTTTATTTTATTTTTTAAATACTTTTGATTTTTATTGTTGTTCAAGTACAGTTTTCTGCCTTCCCCCCATCCCCCCACCACCCCAGCTTTCCCCACTCCCTTCCTCTGTTTCTACCCACCTCTTGTTATTGTCCATGTGTCCTTTATAGTTGTTCCTGTAAACCCTTCACCCTTTTCCCCCATTATGTCCTGCCATCTCCCTTCTGGTTACTGTCAGCTTGTTCCCAATTTTAATGTCTTTGGTTATATTTTGCTTGCTTGTTTGTTTTGTTCACTAGGTTCCACTTAAAGGTGAGATCATATGGTATTTGTCCCTCACCACCTGGCTTATTTCACTTAGTATAATGCTCTCCAGTTCCATCCATGCTGTTGTAAAGGGTAGGAGCTCCGTTCTTTCTGCTGTGTAGAATTCCATTGTGTAAATGTACGCCAATCCAAAAGAACCTATGTGCCCCAATGTTCATAGCAGCACAATTTACAATAGCCAAGTGCCGGAAGCAACCTAAGTGTCCATTAGTAAATGAATACATCAAAAAGAAAACACATACATTAAATAAACCAGACCTACACAATTGTAATAAATTTATCCTCATGTTGGCAAGCAGGTAGTATGATTAAATAATAGATAAATGGGTATGTATTTACATAAAAAGAAAAAAAACAGAAAATTGTTATAGGGACTTAAGAAATGGTTTCCCTAACAACCATAATTATAAAGAAATAATGAATCTGATGTATTTGTATAGGTACTCTAGACAGAGTGAATTCAGAAAAAAATAGTGTGTAATGAATCCAACAATATGATCATAAATGGCACGTATCTGTCAAATTTGCAGAATTCCCAATATGCAAATGTATAAATTGAAATAGACAAATAGTAGAGGGATAATTGGGAAGTTACATGACAGATGATAGAATCAATAGACAGATGTTAGAAGGATGGATGGCACCTGAGAAAACTGCACTGTACCAATTCATAAGCCCATTTGTATTGTACAACTGTGTACAGGAGATGCTGTTGGAGCCCCATCCACACTTCCTTGACACTCACTAGTCTAGCCTTTGTCAGTGACATTCAACTGCCAGTACCCCTGACTCTCCTTGAGAAGACTTTCTCTAGGACCACAAATGTGGAGTAGGATGATAGTGTCAGACAGATAACTCTCTTGAGGTTAGTCATCTTCCAATAACAGATAAATATTGGGAGGAGAGACTTCTCAGCTTCCTGGTCCCTCAGATGGCAAAACTTTTAGATAAATTATGCACTGTCCTTCAGCAGAACTAAGCTTTAGTTTCACACAATGGTAACCAGACACTCTTCCCTGTCTCAAACAGTGGGTTTTCCAACTAGTGAATCCCTAGACCACCTCTTAAAGTGACTCCTTTGTATTTCAGTTCTTGTCCTGGTGTTTCTGGAGGAACAAAACTTGTGGCAGTGTCAACCCATGTCCAAACTTCCTCGACACCAATGTTACCTGTTTTCAATTGTTGGCAATTTGATACCAAAATATTACATATCATGGGTATACAATTGGCATTTTAAAAGTTGCTAATAAATTCCATTTGTTTTCTTACTTATTGTTCATTTTAAATGTCTTTCTTGAACTGCATTAGTTCATTCTACATTTTTAGAGAAAACAATTATTTATTCATATTGACTGGAATGATCACAATATATTAAGGAAATAAATCCTTTGATTATAATATATATTTCACAGTGCTTTCTAACATGTGCTTCAGATGCATTTATGTATCATGTATTTGTCATTCCAGATTATGTAGTCAAATCAATCAAATGTTTAATTTATGTTTAAATGTTTAATAAGTGTTTAAAACTGTCTTTTGTTACCTACCAAGAAAGACCTTGGTGATCCATGATTTGTATGAGAGAGGGAAACTAACAATGGTTTACTACAATACGCAACTGTAAAAGGCATTTATGTATTCACAACAGTATTAATCAAAATAATGGATTTCAGTCTAACCAAAATCACTGTAAAACTCTGTTAGGATGATGGTGGGATGGAAAGAATGCAAATATGTGGGAAAGGAATAGGAAAAAGAGATATCTTTTTGCCCTACTAAGAGTTCAAAGAAGTATACTTAAAGCTGAAAAAAGCATGATACTCCATAGAGATGTGGAGATAAATGTAAGTAATCAGATAATGTAACTCAAATTGGTTGTCTCTGCTATTTTGTTTAACTTTGTTGACAGACCTACTGAGTTTTGTAAACTGTGTACAAACCCAGTGGTGATTAGAATAAGTTCTAAAAACAAAAAAGAGAGATTTTGGATTATAGTATTTAATTCATAAGTAACTACTTTATTCTATTCCTTTGATACCTAAAATATATTTGACTTGATTTCCTTTGCAAATAATTAAAATTTTTATCTCCTTACTCAGTCTAGCTATATTTTAATTCATTTTGCCCAATGCCCCATGTCCAGAAATTACAAGAACTGACAATCCTATTTTCTGCTCTCAAAGAAAATGTTTTGATTATTTTCCTATTAAACATAGTACTTCCCTTTAGGGACAAACTGTTTTTGCCCTATGTCACTAATGATTTTTGTCAGTATAAGATTTGAATGTTATCACATGTCTTGTTGACAAAAATTTGATCATGCAGTTTATCTCATTTAACCCACTAATGTAGTAAATTACAATAACATACACTAATATTAAGACACAATTTAATTCTCAGGAATATCAGGATGGGGTCAGATCAGGTGAGATTGATTTGGATATACTGCTGGAATTTCATATTTTGTTTATAATTAAATATTGTATGATATTTTTATACTATTTAGATATCAAAGTTACATAGTCCTTCTAAAATAAATAGAATGGGCTCTCTACTTCTCCTGTGTGATGGACAACTGTGTCTTCCTGTGCAGTGCCCGCCACAACCTTGAGACAAGATGGTGAAGGTCCAAGTGAATGGATTTGGCCATATTGGGCACCTGGTCATTAGGGCTGCTTTTAACTCTGGCAAAGTGGATATTGTCACCATCATTAACCTCAAGTACATGGTCTACATGTTCCAGTGTGACTCTGGTCATGGCAAGTTGAAAGGCATAGTCAAGGCTGAGAATGGAAAATTTGTCATCAATGGAAAGCCCATCTCCATCTTCCAGGAACAAGACCCCACTGACATCAAAGGGGATGATGCTGGTGCTGAATATGTTATGGAGTCCACTGGTGTTGTCTTCACTGCCTTGGAGAAGGTTGGGGTACACGAGAAGGGTGGAGACAAGGGGGTCATCGTCTCTTCCCCTTCTGTGGATGCCTCCATATTTGTGATGGGTATAAACCATGACAAGTGTGACAACTCCCTGAAGATTGTCAGCAATGCCTCCTTCACCACCAACTGGACAGGGTCATCTGTGACAACTTCAGCATCATAGAGGGACTGATGACCACAGTCCATGGCATCACCACCACCCAGAAGATCGAGGGTTGCCCCTCTGAGAAACTGTGGCATCATGGCCTAGGGGCTGCCCAGAACATCACCCCTGCTTCCATTGCTGCTACCAAGGCTGTGGGTGAAGTCATCCCTGAGTTGAATGGGACACTCACTGGCATGACCTTCCATGTCCCCACCCCTAATGTGTCAGTTGTGGATCTGACCTGCTTCCTGGACAAAGCTGCCAAATATAATGACATGGAGAAGGCAGTAGAGCAGGAATCAGGGGGCCCCCTCAAGAGCATCCTAGGCTATACTGAGGTCTAGGTTCTCTCCTGCAACTTTAACAGTGACACCCACTCCTCTACTTTTGATGCTGAGCTGACAGTGTCCTCAATGACAACTTTGTCAAATTCACTTCCTGGTATGACAACGAATTTGGCTACAGCAACAGGGTGATGGAACTTATGGTCCACATGGCCTCCAAGGAGTAAGAGCCCCCTGGACCACCAGCCCCAGGGAGAAGAGAGGCCCTCAGCTTCTGGGGAGTCCTTGCCCCAAATCAATCCCCGAACACACTGAGAATGTCCTGACTTCAATTTTCCCTCCCAGACCCCCTGAAGAAGAGAAGGGACTTAGGGGTCCTCACCTTGTCATGCACTATTAATAAAGTTCACTGTACTAAGCCAAAAGAATAAAAATAAAATAAATAAAATAAAATAAGCGAAAAGTTTTCTTTCACTTTCTATACTTTAAAATTGCTTAAACAACAGCAAATTTATTTGTTAAATATTTAAAAACTAACTGAACCTAGAAATTTTAATTTGCTTTACTTTTTGCTTAGCATGTTAACAAGGAGTATTAAAATAATTCCAAATAAATGAGTTTTTTTCATCAATTTTTCTAGAAAATTATTAAATTTATACAAACTTTCATTTTGGTAGCATAGTTATAGAAATCACTGTACTTGTTTTTATTTTTTCTCTCTTAGTGATTGTGTGTTTTTTTCCTAACTACAAGTATCTGTATTTTCTCCTCTTTTCCTTATTTGGTTAGTCCTAGGAGTAGTTCACCTCTTTTATTGTTTTTAAATACTTAGTTTTTACATGCATGGCTTTTCTCATTTATTTTTTTTAATTTCCAGTGTTATATTAATATCTCCTCTGTCCATAATAACATTAATTTTCCCAATTTTATGAGTTTATTCTAATATTTTTTATAAAAGCACTAACACTGTGATTTTTCATATAAGAACATTTATCATTTTTATTACAATTATTTTCTAGGCTAAGTATTAACTCTTAGACTTTCTCACTTGTGGTTAATATTATTTGCTTTGTCTTTGGTTAACTGGATTGTATCTCACTGTTTGTGTTTGGTTTTGTTCTAAAACACAGTCAGGCTCACAGATTGACAGTGCGCAGCTTCACAAGTGCGGTACCATCCAGACACACGACAATGTGAGCAGTTGAGGAGAAATCCTGAGCTCTTCTCATTTCTCTGCTATTTCTCAGTCCCTGTTTCACTTAGTCTATATTTCATCCAATTTCCTTGCAAGTGCAACTTTTTTTAGAATAATACCTTCAACAGCTTTCTAGAAGCAATCTTCTGAGATACTTTTTTATAGAATATGTTCTATTTCTTATACTTTGCTCTAAATTTTGTATTGGTGCCATGTATGTTTTTTTTCCTATTGTTAACCTTTAAAAGGGGAAGTCCTATCCCCAGCTGGCCATTCCACCAAAAACTATGAGTAGAATATCTTTGAATCTTCCCTTGGCTCTTTATTCAAGGAAACACTTGCCTCCCACTTTCTTATGGGCAGACTCTCAACACAGGCAATACAAAAAGCAAACTCCTGAACCCTGCCTCCACCTGTTTCAGTCAAGCCAAGCTTAATTAATACTACAGACTGACACTTCTGGCCACTCCATCAAGTAAGATTCATAAGCTAGAAGTCATTGTTTGTGTGGCTCCACCTCTGAGACCTACATCACTGTTCACACCAAGTCTCCCCTGTAATGCACACTCACCAGGGCTGCTCTGCCCCCACAGCCCTCCAGATCCATTTCACGCAGTGGGGTGAATAAACTCATCTAAGGATGTAACAGGAGGGCCATTTATTTCTAGGGCCCAAGCTTAGTCTTCAAACCAGGGGGGGAAATAACACAAAGTTCCAGCCTAGATTACTGATCTATCAACTGACTTAGAATCTACGAGGTTATTAACCCGGTTTCCTTGAAACCTTGAAACTCTTGGTAATACAGATTGTCTGTTCTCCCTATTTGACTAAAAGAGATGGAAAAGTACCTAGGGACACAGGAGGCCACATTATGGAAGCAAACAAGTATTCTCTATGAATTTTGAAAACTCCAGAATTTTAGGGAATTTATCTTTAGTTGAGAATATATCATCTTCCATGTATAATGACATATGGGTGCAAGGTGTCTCATAGGATTTACTTGTTCTCCCACGTTTGGGTCAGCCATACTCCAACAATTAAACTTACAGACTATATGGCTACTGAAGAAGTACTAGGGTAGCCTCAGGGAGACATAAGTATACCACTCAATCTCAAAACATTGCATACAAAGCCCTAAAACACTGATAATAATGTGCTTCCTCTTAAGATAAGATTATAAATTATAATTATATAAGCTATGTATGTTAAGAAGGATAATAAATATAAACTAGTAAACTCCACAGATGACAAAAGGAAATAGCATAAGATGATTGAAGCTAGTAAAATTAATCAAGAAAATAATTTTGACATAGAAATAGTAGGAGAGTGAATAGAACTGCTGAGATGATGGGCTAGAAATTATGATTTAAAGAAAAGGTCTGAGAAGAGAATAACACTCAATTGTTGTTGGGAGAATAATAGAGGTTAAAAGACAAGGAGATTATATTAAGCTTAAATGTTTCTTGAATTGAAGAGCAGTCTTAATCTCCTCTATCTCCAGATACTGAAGAGAAAAATGTTTAATGACTAAGGAAGATTTAGAATCAAAATTATTAAAGTGGTGTATGTTATATACTTGAACATATATTATGTTTTGTAAGGTGCTAAATAGAGATCTAAAAACCCACTTTCAAAAGGAGATACCTGCCCTCCGAGAACTGTATTTTCTAATGAGAAGGCATTAATGTCTAGGCAAACATATGAGAAACAGGCATCCAGACATGTCTCTACTCTAAATGTTGATAAATGACATTTCTCAAGGAACCATGAAGCACTGATACCACCAACAAGAATAGAGCCAGTTCTAAGAAATCCACTGAGCATCTTGCCATTTCTTCCCCTCTGTCTAATGACTTCAGATTGGTTCCCAGCTTCTCTCATTGCCAGAAAGAAGTTCAGGTGACTTTGCTATGATTACATTGTTTTTACTGCTTTTGACAAAACTAGTAATATCTTAGAATCAAAGGAAGTGTACTAAACAGTTCTCAGGGGACCTTTAATTCTAGCACCATTCTGTGAATCATGTCACATCTGTTCTCTACACACTGAAGGCTCTACGTTTAATGCAGAAATGGATAACCATTATTTTTTAAGTCTCAATAGTAATACTCCAAAATCAGAAAAAGAACTTTCAAAATGGAACTAGAGTTCCTAAATCTCCTAGAAAATAACTATGTCTCCCTCATTTTTTAATCAGTTGCTAAAACTAACATGTCAAGCAATCATTGTGATTTTTTTTACTTTTAAACATTTAATTTTCTTCTTTGGTTAAATCTAAATAAATACTTCTTGATTAGAAGGACAGCTCAATATTTGAACAGGTGGTTGCAGAAGATTATGGAATAGCTTCTCAGGAAAACATTCCTAAGTAGATACACAGCCATCTGTCAGATAAATTGTTTAAAAATTCTTATGTGTAGGAAAAATTTTGAAATGGGCTCTTAATGGCCCACATATTGACATTTTCAAAAATAAAACTATGGGTCAGGTAAAAATAGGGAAGTGTTAAATAGCTCATGCCACTTTTTAATAACAACAAAAAAAATGTTTTAAATAAGAATTGTCCAAAGTGAGCTCCATTAATTCTAAAATTAGAATTCTAATACATGTTGTTAATTAAAGAAGAACTTTGAAAAATACAAATGAGAAATTTTTGGGTAAACAAGCTAAAAAAGTATTATTTTTGTTTATTTGTTTTATGTTAGGAATCCTCAGAGTCTTTATGAATTATATATTTGCATTTATATGTATATATGTATACATATATGTATTTTAGGAATATACATTCTCATGTATATATTACTTACCTGGTAAATAAGAAGTGGATTCTGGAGAAAACTTACTACAAAGATAAAGAATTTTGAACTGGACAGGTGGAAAACTCGAACCAGAATTCAGAATAAGAAACATCAGCTTCCAACCAGTTCCAAAATCTTCTCCAGATTTAGAGATTGGGAAAGATGGGACAGAGATCAACGCTCTTGTTGCAGTCTTCTGTGAGGCAGGGAGTTCCTCTGAGGTCCTGACCCTTCCTGCTCTGCCCTGTCACCACAGCAGAAAAGGTTTGAGTAGAAATTACCGAAACAAAGCAAGTGCATGTGTTCTGGATATTGTAGTCCCCACCTATACTGAACTATGGACCAGGGACAGAGAAAACAGGAATCACGTAGCTGAGCAGCCACGAAATCATGGTTTGACAAGAACTATATCAGTGCAAGAACAGATGGGGGTGGAGGGGTCTGCTCTCTCAGTAGGGCTGAGAGTACACTGGGTCTGAGCCCAGTAAAGCAGATGAGTAGCACTGGGAGTCCAGCAGATTAAATTAAGAACACAATAGTGGTAATTAAATTCACATCGCAGACAGTTAAAGGCAAACTAATGTTGAAGAACATTTGATCTGTGACGTAGAGACAGACTTGTTTTGCATATTTTGCCAATCTGTTGTTGTATCAAAGTCTTTACCTTTCTTTTTAAAGTAAATTTACTTTTTGTTCTTAAAATGACTCTTCTTACTGTGAAGAATATTTAGTGTTATATGAGTATTGTTTTTTCATACATTTCACACACTTTCTTTTCATTCTTTTTTTCTTTAGCTTTTGTGTCACAATTTGTTTTAAGCTTTGTAAAATGCAATCTGGCTGCAGTTATTTTTTATGTTGGGGGAATAATAAAAGTAACAAACCTTGCTAGTCACTGCATTTTAAAAATAGTATTAACATATGTTCACTAAAATAATGAGTAGTAACTTTTACTTTTTATTCTGGCCAGCTTATTTTTTATCAAATGATTAAATAGCATGATGCTTGAAAGAAGGTAAATTGCTGGAAGTTTCACATTTAAAGAAAATAACAAGCTGAAATGTACTAAATTCAGTAAGATGATATTTTAAAATTATTTTTAAGTCCTCTTTTGATTATATTAAACAAATAGTCCATCTTGGCTGTCAATTACATAGCTTAACAGTACATACAAAGAAGATTTAAGAAAATTGTTGAGATTAAGCTAGATTTGATAGTGAATGTAGCAGCTAATAAATCCAATGGCACCTTAGGCTTCTATTGGAATGAAAAGTTAATAATTAGAGGATTATCAATCTCCTCTCATATTACGCTGGTTGGAATATGGTGGAAGTTCTGTGTTCACTTTAGCGTTCAGCTCATTTCAAGAGAACCTTTAACAAACTAAAATGTGACTACAATTGTGAAGATTCAAAATCATTAAGGGAGTTGGAGATTTATTAGAGTTTGCAAATTTAAATATAGACTATGCAATCTTTTCATAGTGGTATTATGTAGTGAATGTTTTGTTTGTTAGTTAGTTTGTTTGTTTTATTCAACAGGCTTTCAATGGGAGCCTAAGCTGGACTAGCATCTGGGACAACACAAACTCATGGAGTGTGTCTTTTCCAGTCATGAACGCTTACACACATAACAGTAATATAATGTACAATATGATCAGTTTCATTAGATATACTCGTATCTATGTCTGTGCCACCAAGATGATCTAAGTAAATGTATTTCCCAGAATTCTTTGCTCTTGAATTTATAATGAAAGAAAAAAATACACTACAGTAAAACTTTTTTCAAACATTTTATATCTTTTGGTCAATATTTCTCAATCTATTTTGTATTATTGTGCTTCTCTGAGAAAACTTATTTTAATTTCATTATTTTAAATTTAACTTACTATCTACCTGTAAAAGATATTAAATATTAAAAAAAAAGATCTTGGCAAATATGGTTGAGCTTTGGATGACCACACTCCATTTTAAAATCTAGGATCTTTTTGTCTACTTTCCTCTCCAACATCCAAAGTAATTTTGTCCTCTCGAGGCAATAGTATTCCCGCTGAGAATGCATGCTTTACAAAATCCATGCTTTATGTATTCACACAACATCTTATTAATTTCCATCTCCCAATCCTTATTCATATTGTTCCTACAGTGTGAACTGCTTTTTTCTCTCTTGTAACTTATATAAGACTTGCCCATACCAGGAACATGATTCTAAGTCCCCTTTCCTTGTCAACATTTATTTATGAGAATGCACATTTAAAATTTTATTTAAATGTATTTTATTTCTTTATTTTATATATTTAGTTTTAGATAATAATTTCATTGTGAAAATCGAATAAGACTATGTATGTAAAACAAATACTAAGTGAACACATACTACTAACAAGGCAAAAATTGATACCAATTACTTTTTTATAATATCTTTATAATTTGTCTTGCTATACTACACAAATAAGCTATAATATTATTTTCTTATTATTACTTCAGGTTGGATGTTTATCATATTAAAATTATGTAATTTCATATTCACTAATATATCTGCATCATTTATTTCACAACATATATCAATAATCCTGTAATCCTTGACTCTAGCTATTTCACCCTGAAACTTCCTTCCTATTCTCCTAGAAATATGATGCAGCATTAACAACTCATGGCATTATAACAGTAGTGTAGAAATGTACAAGATGAAAGGAACAGATTGCAATCAAATCTAGGTAATAATGGTAGTTTTAAAAATATATAAATCTAAAACAAAGCAGAGAGTTACAGGAGACATGTACTTTGGGAAAATAAAGGATGGCATTTTTTTTAAATAGGAAATGGCAACTGATACTGCCCCGATTTAGAACAGACTCTGCGGCTGTGTGAGGGCTTCATTACACATCTGTGACATTCTCCCTCTGGTATTATGCATCCTTCTCAGGTAACTGATATTGAAGCTCCCTTAGCTTTTCAAAGTATAGTTTTAGGTGATTTTTATGTATGCTTATTTGCTTTTGCATCTATTGGTATCTTATCTTTATCTAATACAACTCAATTGATAAAAGGGTTTTCTAAACTTTAATCCAGGATTAGATGAAAGAGAAATCTTGTTATAGATATTATCTTTGTGATTGATGTTTTCCCACTGTACACATGAGTTATATTCAGAAATTATTCAAATAAAAACATTAGCTGCAAAGAATAAAATTAAGAAAACAGTATGGCAATTTCTTTTCAAAGGTACTCTATAACTGTGAAGTTCACACTATACCTCATAGCCACCTTCCTCAAAACTTTTATATTCAGCATTTATAAACTAAAATTAAAGACATCCTCTCTAGGCATATCATTCCTTTGTATTTAAGCCAAGTACATAGCTGTGTATAAATCTAAAGTCATTATCAATTGTAACTTTTATGTGAAAGGACAGATATTCATATTATTCAACTATTATAAATTAATTTGGTATGAACATTACTTGTACTATGATCAATAAGCAAGACATGGAAATATCATAGCAATTTTACTAAAAGCAAAGTGCATAAATGTGGTATGTTATACCTAGTAGCTCATGGTTTTCCAGAGGCACAAAGTAATTATCAAATGAGCCCTAAATTTGAACTCACAAATATTTATATTTTCTTTTCATTATTCAAATGTTTTCTTTCCCTAAACCTTTTAAAACACAACAATCCATATTTGTTACCAAAGAAACAATGAAAAATTTACCCTGTCCTTCACTCTGGATTAAAATTTAGAGCATAAGGAAGGGACAATTGAATCATCCTGTCAATTGTAGAGTGGAATCAACTGAAACTTTCTTTCCCGAAAAAAGATCTATCCCAACACACTTTCTGATTTTGAATCAGCTGTCTTTGAAAATATGGAAAGGAGGAGAGGAAGGATACCATTCCAAAGCTGCTTATAAACAGAGTGGTAGCATATCCCAAAATCACCTCCTCTCTGCCTGTCTGTCTCATATGTCCTCCTTCCTTTTATTATCTTTTTCAACACGAATATTTTCCACATTTTCTAGCATCATAAATGTCTCACTCCTTTCAGTCCTAATTATAAACTCACTAGTTTACTAGTTTAAGGCTATATCTGTGAATTAAGCTCATTAAAGAACAGAAAAAAAATCAATTTTATTTAAATTAGTCAACAGAGAGCTGTGGTTTAAGGGTGATATTTATGAGAATATAATTAGGCAGGACTAGGCAAAGATTACAAATCTCCAGTCCCTTGGCAAACACCTTACACATGTTTTCAAAAACCAGGTAAAGCTGCATTAAGACCACCACACCATGTCTTACACTTCATTATATACTCTGGAGCATGAAAAATAAAAGGAATGGCTGTATTCTCAAATAACTTACACTCCATGTAAGGAATAAGAACACAGAGAGCATAAATAATGAGCAATTGGGGAGGGGAAGAAAATAAATTACATAATCAAAAATTAAGAATATTCATATAAAGTAGTTAGGTAGATGATACATTAGAGAACTAGATAGATATGCACTAAGAATTCTGATTTGTTCAATCAGATACAGTTTATGAACTAAGGTATAATTTGCCTTAAAACTTAAAAATATAATAATAAAGAGTTATAATGGCAGAAATAAGGCAGGAAAGCAATATGCATATATAAAAAAAGAAAGAAGGATGAAAGGCAAGAGAGCAATCAGAGCAAAAAATTAAAATAAAAGTAGGATTTCTTCAAGGCAGTGGAATAAGCAAATGTACTCAAATCCTCTCACAACCACATCCAAATTACAGTTATAAACCACAGAAATTTCAACACTGATAACCAACTAAAGTCTAGATGAACAAAAGTCCTACAACTACAGATAAAAAGAAGAAGCCACGTCCAAATTGGTAGGAGGGGCAGAGACTTGGAAGGAGTTGGTCCCACACCCATTTATAGTAGTTAAAAATCATGAAAGATATCTTGGCTGCCCATGACCCCTGAGCAGCAAGGAGCCCCATCCCCATACCAGGATCCCAGCTCAGTATTCCAGTGCCAGGAAAAGAAGTCTCCATAATTTCTCACAGTGAAAATCAGCAAAGATTGTGGCTGAGTGGGACAGAAGACTGGGGAAATCCCAGGCATCCCTCTTAAAGGGCCAAGTTTACAACTACATGCTCTGAGCTCCAGCTCTGGGGCAGGAGATCAAAAGGCAATAGGGACATACTGGAGAAACTGAATTGCCTGATTTCAGGGAGAGGACTGGAGGGCAACTTTCTTCCAGACAGAAATGCTGGCAGAGGACACTGTTCCTTTTTTGAGCCTTCCCCTTTACAGGCAGAATCTCCACCAACCTGGCTAACACCTTTGACCTGCATTTCCATAAAAAACAGCCTACCTTGGCTCATGCTTCAGACTTTCCTAAAATCTCTCAAAAGTCTACAAACTCCAAGCAGTAGCATCTGGCCTCTGTGTGCCCTGTTCCTCTTGTTAAGCAGCCACAAGCCTGGCACTAGCAGCAGCCAGCCTTGGTTCTCAACTTAGTCTCTAAGCTCAGCACAAGTGACAACCATCTGCAGATCACTTTGTAGCTCATGCCAGGTACCACAGGCAGCAGCTGACCTTGGCCAGCAGCTCCAGGGAGACCCCAGAGCCAGAGTACCCAATGGACAGCTTCAGAACATGCTGGAGTACCACCCAATCACCTCTACAAGTGATACTCTCAAGGGGAGACCTCAATGGGCACTACAGCCCTACTGAAGTGAGTCCTGCTTTTTGGAGTAGTCGCCACCTATATCCACAGCTGATTGGCTTGAGGGTCAATCCCTCCCACTGATGTGCCAATAGCAATCAAGACTTAGCTATACCAGGAGGGTACACAGAGCCCACAAGGGGGTCGCACATAGATCATCCCACTCAGATGACCAAGGAGGCTGCATCGCATAGCCCCATAACAAATATACTATGTAAGTCTACCAAGACCAATGGAGATATAGCAGTTCTACTTAATGTACATTAAAATAACCCTGGGTAGTGTTCAGTGGGTTGAATGCTAGCCTGTGAATCAAAGGGTTGCCAATTCAAATCCCAGTCTAGGGCACATGCCTAGGTTGTGGGCTGGGTCCCTGGTAGAGTACATGTGAGAAGCAACCACACATTGATCTTTCTCTCCCTCTCTCCCCCTCCTTTCTCCATCCACTCCCCTCTTTAAAATAAATACATGGAATATTTAAAAATAACATAGCAGCCAAATAAGCAGTCAAAAAAGCATGTCACAAATGAAAAAACAGGAGAAAACTCCAGGAAAAAAAAATAAACAAAATGGTGACAGCAATTGATTAGATGCAGAGCTCAAAACACTTTTTATAGTGATACTCAATGAACTTAAGGGAAGAACAGATCAAGTCAGTGAGAACTTCAACAATGAGATAGGAAACATAAAAATGGAGATAGACAATATTTAAAAAGACCATTCAGAAATGAAGAACACAACATCTGAAATTAAAAATATACTAGAAGGAATCAATAATAGATTAGCTAGAACAGAGTATTGAATCAGTAATTTGAAAGATAAGGTAGCAGAAACAAAAAAAGAAAAGAATTTTAAAAATGTGGATAGTTTAAGGGACCTCTAGGGCAACTTTAAAGGTACTAACATTTGCTTCATGGGGGTGCTGGAAGGAGAGAAAAAGATCAAAAAATTAAAACCCATTTGAAAAAATGATGACAAAAACTTCCCTAATTTGATGAAGGAAATAGACAGACAAGTCCAAGAAGCACAGAGAATTCCAAACAACATTAACTGAAGGATGTTCACACCAATACACAGCATAATTAAAATCCCAAAGGTTAAAGATGAAAAAAATAATCTTAAAAGTAGCAAAAGAAAGGCAGTTAGTTACCTACAACAGATCTCCAATAAGACTGTCAGCTGATTTTTCAACAGAAACTTGGCAGATCAGAAGGAACTGGCATAAAATATTCAAAGTGATGAAAAGCAGGGACCTACAACCAAGATTAGTCTGCCAAGAAAGCTATTATTTAGAAGCAAAGGACAGATAAAGGGCTTCCCAGAGAAGAAAAGGTGAAAAGAATTCATCACCACCAAACCAGTATTACAAGAAATGTTAAAGGGTCTTGAAGAAGAAGAAGAAGAAGAAGAAGAAGAAGAAGAAGAAGAAGAAGAAGAAGAAGAAGAAGGAGAAGGAGAAGGAGAAGGAGAAGGAGAAGGAGAAGGAGAAGGAGAAGGAGAAGGAGAAGGAGAAGGAGAAGGAGAAGGAGAAGGAGAAGGAGAAGGAGAAGAAGATTTTATTATCAAAGTTATGAATAATAAATTGGCAGTAAATGCATATCTATCATTAATTACTTTAAATGCAAATGGATTAAATGCTCCAATGAGAAGACAAAGGGTGACTAAATGAATAAGAAAGGAAACAAGACTCATACACATGCTGTCAACAAGAGACTCATTTCATATCTCAAGACACACAAAGATTAAAATTAAATGGATAGTAAAAGATATTTTATGAAAGTTGAAGTAAACTAACAAATGAAAAGCTGGGGTAGCAATACCATATCAGACAGAACAGACTTTAAAACAAAGTCTATGACAGGAGACAAAGAAGGACCCAGAAATTCTAATTTTGAGTATTTATCTGAAGACACCCAAAACACTAGTTCAAAAATATATATGCATCCATATGTTCATTGAAGCATTACTATAGCCAAGCTATGAAGCAACCTATTGTCCATCAGTAGATGACTAGATAAAGAAGAGTTGGTACATATCTACAATGGAATATTAGTCAAGCCATGAAAAAGAATAGAATCTTGCCCATTTGCAAAAACATAGAAGGACCTAAAGGATACTGCATTGAATAAAATAATACAGACAGAGAAAGATAAATACCATATGATTTCACATATGTGTGGAATCTAAAGAACAAAATAAAAAAAGAGACAGACTGAGAGATGCATAGAACATTTTCATGGTTACTGGGTAGGTTGTAAGGGGCTGGGTAAAAAGGTAAAGGGATTAAGAAACACAAACTGGTAGCTACAAATTAGTTCTGGGAATGTGAAGTATAGCATAGCAAATATAGTCAATAATATTGTACTAATTATGTATGGTGGCAGGTGGGCACACAATTTATTGGAGTAATCACCTTGTAAGTTATATAAATGTCTAATCACTAGTTGTACACCTAAAACTAATATAATATTTTATGTCAACTGTGACTTAAAAATAAAAATATTTTAAAAGTAAAAAGAAAAAACTCAGAGCATAAGTAATTATGGTATATCCTTCCCTGCCCACTAAGGAAAAGTTATTAATATTTTCCAGACCTTTCTCTTCAGTCTTATTACTTTTAAGATATGGTGTTAGCCTTCTAGGTCTGGGGTTTTAGTATGTAACAGGTGAAGGTATAAAGTTGGTGGAAAAGCTAAAGAGATTTATATTTGAAAATAGATTACTTACTGGAGAGAAGAATAAATAGTCAAGGGAGAAAGGGGGGCACGCACGAAGCTTAGAGTGAGTCAAAGTAAGATCTGTGGAGGAATTTGGAGTGGGAGTAGAGGATCTTCAAGGCAGTTTGGTCTCTAATAAAACTATTAAGATACAGAAGAATGGAAAATAATTTAAAGTATCCTGATACAATTTTCAAGTAAATGGTCATTATTGGTGTTTTTAAGATACATTTTGGTGTTTTAAGACTATTTCCATGAGCTCTCTTCTGAGCTTTTTTATAGGCAATTATATATCATACATATTATACATTTCTGCATATAATCTCATCCTCCATCTCCATGTGCCTGGAATTATTTTCAAGTCATAATAGAATGGCTTTAGAAGCAAGGATGGTTGAGTTCAAACAACTGTATCCTAGATTTGGTATTGGGTTGGCCAAAAAATCCATTTCTCCATAAAATAAAAGACACACTTTTCATTTTTGCCAATAACTTTATTAATTTTAATATTTTGAGTATGCCAGCTACTTCTCACATGGTAGAACTTTGTTCTCACTTAATGTCTTGATTTCATCACTGTCAACTTCAACTGGTCTACCCAACTGTGGGGCATTATCTAGCAAGAAATCTTCAGCATGAAACTTCCAAAGCACTTTTGAGATGTCCGATCAGTCACAGCACCTTCTCATACACTGCACAAATCTTTTCTGTATTCCAGCTGTGTTTTTACCTTTCTTGAAATAGTAAATCATAATATGCCAAAATGTTGCTTTTCTTCCATCTTTAATACTAAAATGGCTACACAAAAATTCACCGATTTTGACAAATTTCATAAAGTGCATACTGCTGGTATGACGACTGTCACAACACAATCCAACAAAATTATTTTGAATGAAGTTAAAGACAACTAAGTGCTACTAGAGCCATCTTACAGAAAAAAAATATTTTAGCCAACCCAATATTTTTTTAAAAACTGGACCCTAGTGAACTACTACCATTAATTTTGGAGTTTTCTAACCCCATTTAATAGAAACGATTATTTCATCATGATTACACACCAATTGGTAGCAAATCTATTAGAATCCAAATCTTCTACTAGTTCTCCTTTACTGAGTAATTCTTTGGTTGTTGAAGACTGTCTTAGAACAAAATGCTATTTATATGTAATAAATGTTTGTGAGAATGTAGAACAGAAAGATAACTGAAAAGATTAATAAAATAATTGCAAAGTAGTATTTTCACCTAGCATTTTCTTTTCTTTACAATTCTAGTTTACTTTGCACTTTTGTCTCATGGGATGAACGATTAAGAATCTATTATCATCCCAGCTCATTTTTCATGTCTCCAATCAGATCTGGAAAGGTGTAAGATTTTTCATCAACTTTTACTTTTTGCCTAAGAAAAGAAGGAAAAGACAGAGAAAAAAAGTGGAATAAAATAAGGATGGAGCTGAGTAAAAAGAAACAAACAAGTATATAGTGATAGTACCCTTCTCACACACCAGCTAGTGAGGAAAATTTAGCAACTCTCTTACAAAATTTAATCATTTTTCCTTTACTCAAAATAGAGTATTTCTTTTAAGCAACCTATGGTGGTTTCAAACCTGAAAAAACGTAAGGCACTGGGAAGAGAGAATTGCATAGGGTGACATATTGACCTTTAAAAAATCTATCCATTTAAAAACGTATTTGTCTTCTGGAGACTATTACGATAAGTGAAATAAGCCAGTCAGAGAAAGACAAATACCATATGATCTCACTTATATTGTGGAACCTAATGAACAAAATAATTTAAAAAACAAAATAGAAACAGAAACATAGATACACAGAACAGACTAACAGCTGTCAGAAGGAGGAGGGGGATTGGATAGCTGGGTGAAAAAGGTGAAGGGATTAAGAAAAAAATATATATATAATCTATACAATCACACATAGACACAGACAAGAGTATGGTGATGGCCAGAGGAAAAGGGGGTTGGGGGGGAGTGGAAGAAGGGAAAGGGGGGATAAATGTGGAAGGAAAGATACTTTATTTTGGACAGTGGGTACATGATGCAGTGTGCAGACGATGCTTTGTCGAGCTGTCCACTGGAAACTTGTATGGTTTTGTTAACCAATGTCAACCCAATAAACTCAATAAAGAAAACCTAATTGGTCATACTGTAAAAAAATCTTTCCATGTAAGAATTTTTGAAGACACAAATTAAAAATAATAACAGTGGCCTTTTTAGTAACTATAGAAATAAATAGGATTTATGAAAAGTAAAAACAAAAGGAATTATACTGGCCTCCCTTTCTCTTCCACTATCATCACTGATTTATCCAGGGCACATAATAACAGTATTATTCACCCACTGTCACTCACCCTGTCTGAATTCACCACTTTTCTCTTCAGCAGGCTTACATCCCTGCATTTGAATTTCTTCGGTGCCGCTCACCTCCCCTTGCCATCTCAAGCACATAGAATGATATTAAAAATATCACTGACAATACGTTGATACTAATCTAATCTCTATATTTAACCTTTCAAATTTCCAGGTTTAATAATGAAGATCAGCTTTTATAATAGACCCTAAAAAATTTGATGAGCTTCAACTTCAGAATTTTAGATATCACATACACACTCAGTAATACAGATAATTATCTAAAGAACAGAAATGGTCTATTTTCATAAATTATTTCATTATTCAAGGGAAAAGTGAAAAAAAATGGAGTACCTACTGCAGGTGTTACAGTTTATTACTCCTTTATTTCACTTTTATGTGGTGTTTCCAAAAACAAAAGACAAACAACTACAAACATCTGGCCCAGAGTATACCCACTCTCATATGAGCATCCCACAGGTGTGATGTGGAAAGAAACAGAAGGAGGAAATGAAGAAAACAGAGAGATTTCTCTTTATCAGTAAGAGTTGTTTGAAGTTGCTCATGAATATTTTAGATTATTTTGGCATCTTACTGTCCAATTGTAGAATATTAATATAGCTAACCTAAGAAAGGCGAAGTTATAGCCTTTAAAGATTTCCCTATAACCCAGCTCTGTGATAATTATTTTTTGAGTCATATTTTAATTGACTATGACTTTGAGCTTGACTATTGTAGCAGTTAGGCAGAAACTTTATACTATGCTACCTAGCTTTTTCAAGGCCAAGATATAATCTTGAAAAGGGCTTAAGTCCTAAACAGAATAATTTTTACAATGGATTTGGATGGATGAACACCTTTTTATGACACCAAACATCATTCATAGGATAGAATGTGTGTAAAATAACAATCACATGCCCACATGCAACATAGGGCCAGTCCTCTGTTCAAAAGCCAAATTTTTTTGTTTAGTGAATAACCTTATATAATAAATACTATTCTGGGCAATAGTTATACCCCCAATTTTTAAAAAATGAAGATGACTTATTGCCATATTAAATTAATTTCCAAAGTAAAGAAAACTTTACTAGAGTTTACCTTATATTTTATTTTCTGTACTAGTATCCTATCACTACTATTACAAATTGCTCAAAGCATTGTGGCTTAAAACTAGTATCTTGTAATTCTAAAGATCAGAAGTCCTAGAATCATGGTGTTGGCTGGGCTACACTTTTTTGGGATGCTTTTCTTTGCCTTTTTTAAGCTACTATGAGCTACCAGCTTTGTTCTGTGGCTGTACTGTTCTAGTCTCTGCATCCCTTGTCACATGTCACTTCACCTTCTCTGACTCTGCCTCTCCTACCGCCCTCTTCTAAAGATCATTGTGGTTACATTAGGCCTGCCCCACTAATTTAGGATCACCTGCTCATTTCAAGACCTTTTATTTAATCACATTTACCAAGCCCTTTGGCCATGTAAGGCAACATATTAATAGGCTCTGGTCATTCAGGGTTCATTCTGTTTGCACATTTGCAATCACACGAACATTAACCTTCTGTTTACCTTTGCTATTTCATCTCAAACAGCTCAAACAACAGCAGATGACTTAAATATGTAAAAGCACATACTCATACAGTACACAGGTTGGTTTTAGGGTAGTGGAAAGAAACAGAACAATGAATTCCAAAAGATGCATTTTTTCCTCTCCTGGGTTCAAAGATGTCGTTTTCATTGATTCATAAGTGATTTCTGGTAAATGCTAAAGAAATATTTACAATTGGTATAAAAACCCTAAAATTAAAAAGATGCTAATTAACCATTATTCTAAAAATATGCATGCTAATATTTTATAATGAAATGATTTTTTTAAATGAATGTTCCCCTCAAATATTTCTAGTACCTTATCTGGAAAATCATGACACTATCAATCTCTTAGATAACGTAAAGGCGAGGTGAATTTCTGATGGTTGCAGTTCATGCCTCATTCATGTTTGTATTCCTAGTAACTTCTATAGTGCCTGTCACTTTCTAAATGCACCAAAACATTCCCTGACTTAAACTTTATTGTTTAGAAGAAAGAACACTGACATACACCAGTCAACAAAAAGAGATCCTTGAAGTGATTGAAAACTAGAGAAAGAGACCTTTATGCTTTTTGGGTTTTTTTGGGGGGAGGGACCTGAAACCATCTTTTATTATGAATTTTACATTTTAAAGTAGTGCCTCCCTATTTTATTGGCTCAGTGAAGTGGTATTTCTATTATTTATTTAGTGCAATGTTCTATTACAGATTACCTCTTTTTAAGAGCTCAAGGCTTTTCATGCCTATTCAAATCATGCAACTTTTCAAAAGAAAGAATGTTAACCCGGGTGCCTTGACCAACCACTAATGGCTCATATGTATTCTATCATTTTTTTTTTGTATCCTCACTTGAGGATATTTTTCCATTGTTTTGGAGAGAGAGGAAGTGAGGGAGAGAAGGTGAGATAGAGAGAGAGAAACAATAATGTGGCTGTCTTCCACATAGACCCCAACAGGGGATCGAACTCATAACCTAAGTGTGTACCCTGACCAAGAACCAAATTCTCAATCTTTTGTTTTATGGACTGATGCTCCAACCAACTGAACCACACCAGCCAGGGCTGTATTCTGTCTTAAGGGTCCTCTTTCCAGCTCCTACCTAGTGGAAAATTCTTTGCACTTGTACACCATTGCTATACTGTTAATCCCTTGTCATGTTTCACCCAGAAGATGTTTGCATTCCAGAGGCAAGCAATGTAAACTCTATAATACATCTTTTGTAAATTGGTTGTCAAAGTTTTCCAAAATGCTTTGAGATCTTTTCTGTTTGCAAGGTGATTTCTAAATATAGCGTTACAGAAACAACCATCCTGGGGTCTTTTTGTACTATGGTCCTTCTTTGCCTGCCGCCATGTTAAAGAAACTGTGACTCTCAATGTCAGAGTTTGATAAAAAGGAAAGGAACAATTTAATTAAAGGTTATACAGGTTCAGAAAGGTGGTAGAATTCTATCATTAAATCTCACCCCCTTTAGAAACAAAAATACATCCCCAAACACACAGCCCTGCCCTCCCCACTTTGCCCAATCAGGTCGGTCTCAGAACATGACAATCAGAAGTACTGCCCTCCAGGAGAAAAAAAAAACTAAGTCCGAAGCTCACTTCTCCCAGTTCCTCCCAGTAATCTGTGCTCAGCTGGGCCGGTCTCACGTAGTTCCCATCACCATCAGCTGTGTTGCCGTGATCTCCAATTCTTAATCCAAAAGAGCATGGCACCTCCATGGCCTGCCAGCAAGAGTCCTTTCACCCCCTATTGACCCACATGATCCCACATTGTCTTACATCCCACACAGCCACTCACCTTTTCATTTAAATTGCAGCCTAGGACTGTTACAGAACAGGGCTAAGGCGGGTACAACATACGATTACTGTAAGTACCCCCACTAGGTTCACATTGTCCACTGCCAGGAAAGATGCCTCTCAATGCCAGAGACTTGTGAAGAGGAAAGGAAACATTTATTTAAAGCTATACAGACCTAAAATAGTGACCTAATGGCTTCATTAAAATATCAAAGTCCTGCCCTGGCTGGTGTAGCTCAGTGGATTGAGCACAGGCCTGTGAAGCAAAGGGTCGCAGGTTCGATTCCCAGTCAGGGCACATGCCTGGGTTGCAGACCAGGTCCCCAGTGGGGGACACATGAGAGGCAACCGCACGTTGATGTTTCTCTCCCACTCTTTCTCCTTCCCTTCCCTTCTCTAAAAATAAATAAATAAAATATTTAAAAAAATCAAAGTCCTTTAGGATACCCACAGGCACACACAGTGCTCCTTCCCCCTCTGTCCTAATTTGGGGTATCTCAGGAAAAGAAGTAGATTCAGGCTCCCAGTACCATCAGCTGTGTCGCCGTCGGGATCTCCAGCTCTGGACCCCAGTTAATCCAAAGTCATATGGCACCTTCTCATGGCCTACTGGCAAGAGTCCTTGTACCCTTCTTCCAGGCAAAGTCTCTCCTTCCTAGGCCACGTAGCCAAAGGGAGCACCCCAAAGTCACATGGTTCTCCCCTACGCATGGCTGCTGAGTCTCGGTTTAAATCCCCACGCCAATCTTCCTCTGCAGCCCCATTTCCAACTCCTCCT